>CAUYPK010079928.1:0-20665 GCA_963574355.1 Loris lydekkerianus | reverse complement strand
TTTTTTTATTAAATCATAGCTGTGTACATTAATGTGATCATGGGGCACTATACACTAGTTTCATAGACCGTTTGACACATTTTCATCACACTGGTTAACATAGCCTTCCTGGCATTTTCTTAGTTATTGTGCTAAGACATTTACATTCCACATTTACTAAGTTTCACATATACCCTTGTAAGATGCACCGTCAATATTTTTTAGATGGACACCCTGAGGTGTCAAGCTGGTGGACACAGAACTGGAGTCTGACCCCAAATCATGCACACTTTCTGTTGTGCCACGGGGCTTCTTCTGTGGAGGATCCTCAGCCTCTCTTTAACCCAGACTGGAGTGGCTTTCCTTCCTGGGCATTTGTAGTCTTGATGCCAAAACTTATGTTGTCCTGGGAGCTGCCCTACCCCAGATCCCCATCTGGTATACCTCTTTCATCATTACATAATACAAATGGATTCTGGAATTTTTTTTTTTTTAATATAACCGCAAGTTGTTTAATAATAAACAAGACAGATGACATACACTATTTCGTTCTTTGTTTTTTTGTTTTGTTTTTTTTCCTGAGGCAGGATCTTACTCTGTCTTACTCTGTCACCTGAGTACAGTGGCATCATCATAGCTCACAACAACCTCAAACTCTTGGGCTCAAGTGATTCTCTTGCCTCAGCTTCCCAAGTAGTTAGGACTATAGGTGTGCACTATAATACCTGGCTAATTTTAAGTTTTTTTGTAGAGACAGGGCCCCCCATATTGCTCAGGCTGGTTTCAAGCAGTCCTTTTGCCTCAGACTCCTAAAATTCTAGGATTACAGGTGTGAGCCATTATTTCAGTTTTAATTCAAATACATATTTATGTCAGGCACAGTGGCTCAGGCCTGTAATCCTAGCACTCTGGGAAGCTGAGGCAAGTGCATTGGCTGAGCTCAGGAGTTTGAGACCAGCCTGAGCAAGAGCAAAACCCCATCTCTACTAAAAATAGAAAAACTAGCCGGGCATTGTGGTGGGCACCTGTAGTCCCACCTACTCAGGAGGCTGAGGCAGGAGGATTGCTTGAGGCCATGAGTTTAAAACAAGCCCAAGAGTTTGAGGCTGCTGTGAGCTACGTTGGTGCCATGACACTCTACCCAGAGAAACAGAGTGAGACGCTGTCTCAAACAACAACAAAAAATGTTTATTATTACATAGCGTATTTTTTACACTATAATTAAGGAATTGAAATTTTATTGGTTGCTTTTTTCTTTTTCAAAGTTAGAATGAAACTCTCTCTAACCTTATCCACGCCGGACATAAGGCCAGCTCTTTTCAGCACTAATCTAATGTACACTGCCATGAAAGTATAGTGACAAGAAGCAGAGGGACAATTGAGGGGACTAACCATGTTGGATATATTGTCAGACCACCTTTTTCACCATTTTGGTTATTCTTCAGTCATGCACTTGAAACCATCAAAGCCACAAGGAGGTCACTATGCTGTAAACACTACAGTAAAGAGAGAAATGTGTATAATTTAAAGCAAAGTATGGTCTCTTACAGGAAACATGTTCTGATACACATTTAGGAAAATGTAAAAAAATTCAATTGTTTATATTAAAGGTCAGCAACCATTTTTCTGTATGGGGTCAGATAGTCAAATTTCAGGCCTTTGTAGGCCCTAAACTATTCAACACAGTTGGTGTGCTAAAGCAGACACTTTCAAATGAGCATGGCTGTGTTCCAATAAAACTTTATTTATAGGAGCAGGCAGCAGGCTGCATTTGGCTCACAGGACATGGTTTGCCACCCCCACACCTGCCCAGGTTATATATCTGAACATACCTCTGTAGCCTGTTTGTCAAAAGCAAAAGAATGGTGTTCAACAGTCAGATTTGGGATCCTACATCCCTATCAGTTACTGTTACTGTCCTAGGCCCAAACCCTTCTGACTCCACAGACACCTTCGTGTCTCGCCTGCTCCAGCCTTTCCCAGAGTAAACAGACCCCACGTTTGTAGTGTGTGGTCACATGGCTGAGTGTGTGGACGCAGGGAGGGGTGAGAGTTGGGCCTGTTAATGAGATCAGCCCACCAGCGTCCAGCCCAGAGGGGTCTTCTTTCTCCACCTCTCCACCCCCATGTCCCTTTATTCCTGTTGCCTCTTCTCCGGTCCAGCCCTTACTGCCTGAGGTGGAAAATGACGATTTTCCTCACTCGTGTTCTCTATCCCTTCCAATTTCTCCCTTATGGCTGAATTCTTTATCAATTCCACGGTTAAAAGTCCTCAGCAGCTACCCATCAAATTCTCTCGAAATGAGAGAGAATTCCTTCCCAGCTTTGTATTACTTTTTCCTGAATATATTGCCCTATTGCAAAGCAAACTACCACCCGCTTTCTAATCATTCGTTAACTTTTCTCACTTTGAGCCTTGGTGAGAGCCCTGTTTCGTGCAAGGTGCTCGCTTCCCTCTGCCTCTGCTTGTAGAAATCATACTTCTCTGTCAAGATGCAGCCTACAGGCTCCTGCCTCCCGGAAACCAGCTCAGTTGCCTTTCCCCATGCAGCTGCCCCCTCAGAACAGTTATGGCTCTTTTTTTGCTGCTTTACCTCAGTCTCTGGCACATTTTACTCTGAGTTATAGGCCATTTATTTGGATTCTGACTTAGCACTCCCAACACATTTAAGTATTAACATTCTCAGGATGAACTGTGGAAGTCGGATATTGATGTGTCCTTGGTACAGAGAAGCATTCAAAGGAGGTCTGCGGTGGGGACGGCATGCTTGAGAATAAGGTGGCCTCCAAGGCAGTGCTTTGGAGTTGCAGAACTTCATTTGAACCATTGGGCTAGTATTTATTTTATGGTTAATTTATCTTTTCATTGTACATGTGAATGCCTTCCAAAATGCAGTAGGCTTGTTATTTCTACTATGAGTTTGTGGCCTATTTTGCCATTTATTTTTTTAGGAACCAGTTTTAGTTGGAATCAGCTGGAATTTATGGCCATTGCTGGGGATCTCCAAGACCACTGTCTGATCTCCCGAAACTCTGTGGACCTGGTTCATTCACTCACCAGTATTAGTAAGTTCAGCAGAGTTAAACTGAAACCAAGTCAAGGGGGGAGTGAAAGTAAAGTAGGCAGGACCCCCCAGTACAACAGAGCAAATGCAAAGTTTGTTCAAACTGAGACTTTTCCAGAGAAAAGGAAAAGGGTCCCTCTCCTGAGAGGAGACACCAACACAAGACAGCACGCAGGTGTAAGTATTTGATCTGAACTCCTTCTGTAATTATCTAGAAAGTTTTTCTTTCTTTTTTTTTTTTTTTGTTAATTCATTTTTTTTTTATTGTTAAATTATCTAGAAAGTTTCCCACTGGTCCCCCTAGGTCCTTAGGCATTCTTGTCTATTTTTTATTGGTCACAGATTACTTCCCTTGCCTTCTGTACATTCTCTTTTCCCTTTTTGGCGATAATTGCTAACCGATATCTTTCTGGTAATTGTATGGTGTTGACTTTGAGTCTTGTGATGTTTGAGGCATGTGTGTGTCCCATAATGAGAGTTACAGAAGTTACTCTTCTGTAACTGTGACCATTACCCACTTTGTGATATAGGCTGGAAAGCTGGACTTTATGTCAACAGGATATAGTTGGCCACCTGAGTCGTTATGTTTTTATACCCTGACACCCTTTGTTTATTCTATGGCCTTTTTTATACTTCTCTATTTTGGCCATCAGATTTCCTTTTCATTCTTTTGGAGCCCCTTTCTTTCCCTATTCAGCCATACTTTTCTATTTAGTTTTCTCACGTCTTACAAGAATGACTGGAGAGCCTATAATTTCTGTGTTATGAAATCTTCTGAAATTACATTATTATTTTGAATTTATTTTGAGTGCTAAACTGGAAGAGGCTTTTATTCCTTAGCTCTTAGTACTTTTTTTTTTTTATTTTGAGGCATAATTTATAAAGGCATACCAGGGTTTTTCAGATAATGAATAGATTTTAAATGACCAGTGGGTATGGTGACTTATAATTACAGAGTAAAAATTAGATTTGTTTCTTGGTTAGTTTCTCTATTTTTCTTAAGTGGATGAACCTGTAAAAGGTAAGAAATTTGTTTTCCTCCACACTTTACTCTTTTTCTTCTCTTGCTAAAAATCTGAGGCAATGAACTATAGATTTAGGAGATCGTGTGCTAGCGTTTAAGTCACTTAGTTCAGATCCTAGCATCACCATTTACTGAGTGTAGAACCTTGGGAAATAGATGTAAACCTGTTACTCAGCTTTCTCATTTCTAAAATAGGTGCTTATATGTGAATCAAATGTGGTAATGTACATAAAGATACATATGGCATATGTATTTTGGCATAGTTCATGGACACATTAAAATATTTGTGGGTTCCATATCCATGGATTCAGCTGACCTTGGATCAAAATTATTTTAAAAAATTGTATCTGTACTGAACACGTACAGATGTTTTCTAATATTATTCCTTAAACAATATAGTCTGACCACTATTTACACAGTATTTCTATTATATTAGGTATTATAAGTAATCTTAAGGTAACTTAAAGTAGAATGTGCATAGATTATACGCAAATGCCATGCTATTTTATATTGGGGATCTAGGAGAGGTCCTAGAACCAATCCTCCCCAGATACCAAGAGGCAGCTATAATACTAATGATATTATTATTTTTGATATTAATAATGCTGTTTTTTCCTTTGTTTTTATTTCAAAGTGCTACAGGGATATAAATATTTTTGGTTGCATGGAACCTTGAGTCAGGACTGTAAGTGTGCCCATCATTCAGTTAGTGTTCATTGTACCTGTTAGGTGGATTTTCACCCATCCCTTTCCCCCCTTACCTCCTGTTTGATTTCCATTGAATTTTACTTCCTTCTGTGCACGTGCGTACTCATTGGTTAGTTCCAATTTAATCATGAGTATACATAGTGCTTGTTTTTCCATTCTTTAGATACTTGACTTAGGATACCGGTCTCTATTTCTATCCATACTATTGCCAAAGGCATGAAGTCCTCTGTCTTTATGGCTGAGATGTACTCCATGGTATACCACATTTTGTTAATCCACTCATGAATTGATGGGCATCTGGGTTTATTTCAGATCTTTGTAAGTATGAATTGCAAGTGATGTAAATAACAAACATTGAAGTGCAGGTGTCTTTTTGATAAGATGACTTCTTTTACCTTGGGTAAATACCCAGGCGTGTGATTGCTGGATTGAATGGTATGTCTACTTTTAGTTCTTTGAGGAAACTCCATACAGTTTTCCATACAGGTGGTACTAATTTGCAGCCCCACCAGGAGTGTTTCAATGTTCCTTTCTCTATTGTTTTTGGACTTTTTAATAAAAGCCATTACAACCAAAGTGATATCTTATTGTGGCTTTATAATAATTTGTATTTCTCTGGTGCTTAGTGATATTGAGAAATTTTTCATATGTTTACTGGCCATTTGTATATTTTTCTTTGAAAAGCTTCAGTTCTTAGTCTTTTGTCTACTTCTTAATGAGGTTGTTTGTTTGTTTCCTTCTGATTTGCTTGAGTTCTTTGTAGATTCTGGTTATTAGCCCTCTATGGATGTATAGCCAGTGAATATTTTCTTCCATTCTGTAGGTTGTCTATTTGCTACAAGGCTGTAGTAACCAAAACAGCATGGTATTTGCACCAAACAGATGGACAGACATAGACCAATGGAACAGAAAAGATACCAAGACATAAAAGTAGCCAACTGTGGCTACTACCACAAGTAGCCAACTGTTCTTTGATAATTCAGACAACAATATAAACTGGGAAAAATCCCCATTCAACAAGTGGTGCTGGACAACTGGATGGTGCCATGCAGAAGAATGAAACAGGATCTTATCTCTCACCATTTGTGAAAACTAATTCTGGATGGATAAGTGACTTAAATGTAAGGCATAAAATCAAACATACTCTAGAAGACTGGAAAACCTCTTCTAGCTATCAGCCTAGGCAAAGAATTTATGAAGACTCCAATGGCAATCATAGGAACACCAAAAATAAATAAGTGGGACTTGATTAAATCAAAGAGCTTCTGCACAGCCAAGGAAATCATCAACAGAACAAATAATTCCATTTTGGTCTTTTCTTCAATTTTGCCCAGATTTTCACATAAGCAAACGTTACAGCTAGAATCTTTGTCATGTGACAGAATAGACAAAGGATGGGGTGGAGATATTATTGACAAAACTAGGTAGAATTATTCCCACATAAAATTAGCAAATCTACTTGGATGGCTTTGTGTGGGAGTTGTACTTTCCCCCCACTATGTTACTATTTTATTCACAAAATAATGACGAGGAACATGGTGTATTTCCACTTTCACAAAGCAAATAACCATTGAATCTTGGAAACTGTTCATCATGAATGCCACTTTCCTTTCTTTTGCAGGGCAGTAAAAAAAATGTGGTATGGTTAAACTGAAGAATGTTTACAACTTTTCTGCAGGATTCATGATGGAATTTGAAATTTATTATTTTTCAGCCTCAAATTATAAAGCAAAAGTTCACCACTTTTATGATTAGAAAATTTGTAAATGCTCCTGTAACACATATTATAATGGCATAAAAAATACTAGTTTTAATGGCATAAAAAGTTCTTTGAAAATGAGTTTTTCATATCCTTTTCCATTTTATGGAAGAAGCGAGACTTTTTCTATAGCTGACCACTGAACCAACTTAGGCTTTTTTCTTAGACTTGAGGCTGTCTCCTTCCAAACAAGGCATTGTTATCAGCCAGGACTTAATAAGCAATTAGGACAGGAAGTTACTCTTCTAGGTACAGTGAGGGAAAAAAGAGCCCGTGTCTTGGGTTGAGTGGAACATCCTATGAAAGGGGAGAGTGTTATTGTTCATTTTGTTTATGGTCAGATAAAATGTGACTGCCTTAATGTTCCCATAATTCTGGGAGAAGAGAACATACAGTGTGAAACAGAGAGGGGGAGAGGAAAAGTATTTCCATGTCAGAGTTTTAAGTCTTTGAGAGAAGTGAAGTGGCTAGAGGGACCACTTGGATAAAGAATGTAAAAATCTTTGTGAGATAAATTCCATTTCTTATTAAATTGTGAATTTTTAATGAAGTCCTACATTACAGTCTATTACTGAAACACACTTTTCCAGACTTCTACACTCTAACATTGATCAAGAGGAAAAGCCATCTGATTTGGTTTTCATGTCTGGAGGAGAGTGGATTTTCCAAAAATAACCCTTGGCTTGCATGATGCCATTTTTCACTGGCAAGCAGCTGAAATGAATTTTTAACCTACTCTCTTCCCTATTTTTGGTCAAGAATTCAGGAAAAGTATAAATGTAAGCATAATTTAGGAAGTATTAGAAGCTTCAGGGGCTTGGGGGTGCCAAGCATTGGGTTTGATTATTTTTTCTTTGAGGGATTATATGTATAATAACATGCTGCTCTCTCCTTGGAGTCTCTGAAACATTTGCCTGGTGTCCCAACAGTTCCCCATCCCTCCCTTCACAGCGTCTAGACAAGTTTACATTATATTCAGATTCTCTTCTCTGAGAATTCACAGTTGTTTGTTAGTATGGTCTCCTATAACTTGCAGTATTATAGTAAATCTAAAGACAGCAAGTACAAAAAAATAGCTTATTAGTCACTGGGACTCCTGATAACCTTGGAAAACAGCTACAAGTAAGGGGAAAATGCTTTAGGGCTGAAAGGAAATAACCCATGACCAAAACTGCCTTTCCTTTCTAACAAAGTAGGTGAGCTGTGCTGTGTTCACTGGTCTCCCTTGAAGGTAGCTTTGGTCCTGGCAAAGCCCTTTCCAATGGAATGAAAGTTGAAGGGTTGTGTGCCACTTCCAACCCTTGCTCACAAAACAACCTGTAACATTTGTTAGAACAGCTTTCCCCCAGCTAGGTAAACATCTATATCCCTGTCTCTGCTACTTGCTAATCTTAGTTCATCTCTCTAAAGTGAATAGGATAAGCCTGCCCTTGTCATCCATGTGCCTCTAGAGACTTTTCTAACTCTACATATCTGTGATTTTATAACTGAATTCAGAGTGTCCTTTCAATATGACTTGGTGGTTGGCATTAAGGGCATCTGGGTTGATATTTATAGATACTTAATTATACAGACAGTCCCTCACTTAAAATGATTCAACTTAGTAATTTTTTGACTTTATGTGTGGAAGTGATACACATTCAGCATATTTAGAATTTTGCTCTTTTCCTAAGCTGGTGCTATGCCATACAATACTCTCCTGTGGTGCTGGGCACTCGGGGTGGGGAGGACAACTGCTTTATGCTTGAGAAGGGATGGGGGAAACAGGCTATGAATGGAGAAGGCCATTCCCGAAGGAAGGTACAGGATGCAAAGGCCCTGGGAAAGAACCACAAGAAATGGAAAATACCACTGTGGCCTGAGAACAGCTGGCAAGGAGGTTGGAGCTGGTGTAAGCCAGATCACATAGGGCCCTAAAGCCACATTAGGGAATTTGTTGCATAAAAAAGGATGCTGTTCAATAATTTATTGAAGCAGGAAGAATACATGATGTTGCTGTGGGTTCTGTGTGGAGACTAGGAAGTTGAAGTTATTAACAAGGGAGAGCTTATGATGAGGGACCATAGAATCAAGGGTGAAAGAGAACAAAAGGGAAACTAATGGATAATTAGCTAATGGATAGTGAGAAAGTGGTTTGAGGTCATGAAGAGGTCAGAAAGATTAGCTGCCGAGGTTCTTGATAAAATTTTCTGAGAGAATAAGAGATTGTGGTTGCAGAGTTTAGGTTTGGACTTAGGATTTAAGAAGGAGAACAGGTACCAGTGATTGCATAGTCCAGGGTAGGAGGACACGGGAGAACCAAGGCAAAGAAGAGAAGAACACTCACAATGAGGACGAGGAGCTGACTGACTCTTTTTTCCTCAGTATCTTCTAATACAGTGGTTCTCAACCTTCCTAATGTTGTGGCCCTTTAATACACTTCCTGTGGGTTGCAACCCACAGGTTGAGAACCGTTGTTTTAATACATCATGTTTATGATTCTGGTCCATGTAGAAAAGAAGATGAACTTTATGATGACGTTATGAAGATGCAAATGGAAATTTCTTACCCTGTTTACTCCTAACAAATACACATAACCAAGCATGATTGTCATGGATATAAGGACATTTACATGGCCATTTGGAGAGCCAGAGTGTGCTATTTAGTAGGGGTTGGGTCCACAGGTACACATAATTGTGTAATGTGCAATGTGAGATGTCTGGAGGGAGTAGGCAAAAATATAAAATGGTGAATGGTGGTTGGTGAATTGTAGTGTTGAATATCTGAATAGGTGTCATTCTGCTAAATATGGAGTAAAAGACCTCTGGTTCTCTCAAGAGGATTGTCACAGCAGTTATCAAATTCTTGGCTTCTTACTTTGAAATGTTAAATGTGGGTAGATGATGTGATAAGAGAATCATCAGAGAAGTTTGTGAATTCAAGAATGGAGGGGGATATGCCCAACTTCTTTTTCCATTGCCCTAGAAGGGTACAAACCTTTCTGTACTATTAGAACATGGGAGAAAGGGAACTGGACAGCCCCATGGCGTGCCCAGGCAGAGGACTTGAGGCCAAGTCAGGATGAGGCACCCTGAATGGGATGTGGGGAACAGTGAGACATCATTTTCCTATGTAGCTGCTGGTGTGGACCAGCTGAGAAAATGCCCCTGTACCTGGAGGGGGCTCATAGCAAAGAGAAGTGGACCTGTCAACAGATGTCTTGTGGCTCTGAGAATTGAAGGAATCCAGATACCTAAACAACTTAAGGAGATGCCAGCATAGCTCTGCAATGACCAGGTTCACAGTTCCTCCTACAAACTCCCAGGAGATCAGGGAGAGGCGAAAACCCTACGTTAGTGAAGAAAAGTTCTGATTATAAAGTCACAAATAACTGAGAAAACCCTGACTTGATTGAGATAATTTTTTTTTACCACTGAATTGGATGGGAGCTTACCATTACATAGAGACAAAGTTAGCATAATGAAAAAATCATTTCACATTTCTTGCATATTTGAGTGTGTAGACTGAAAAAATTCATACGTATTACATAAGAGATACTGCTTATTTTAGTTATGATCTTGGCATGGCTATTAACAAAGGCACAAATAATAGTGTCTTCAAGAAGAAAATAATTTACTTTTAGTTTCCAGATTCCCCCATCTCATTGCTCTGCCATCCTCAATGCATTGTGGTCTAAAAAGGGTGCTGTGGATCACAGCCACAGTCTGGTCACCGAGGAGGAGAGTAATGTGGAAGAGATAACCTCATCCTGTTGACTAGAATAGTCATATGGCACACATAGCTGCAAGGAAGGCTGGGAAATACACATGTAGGCTAATCAGCCATAAACCAAGCTAAAACTAGGGGGAGATATTAACTAAAGAAAAAAAAAAAAGAGAACAAATTTGGGGAGACAACTAATAATATCTGGCACTTGGTACCACCAGTGCCTGAGAGACTAGATGAAGTCTTGGAAAAGAAGAGCTGTGGAGAGCATGATTATCCTTGCATTGAGTAGCTACTCCTTGGGAAGGAGAGCTTCCCTTCAGCTGCTCATCCATAGGTGGACTCTCCCTCCTTTTGGCCACTGAATTACTAACTTCCTGACCAGCTCATGTCCAGCCCTAACACAATGGCTTTCTTTTAGTGCAAGAAAAGCTGTTCCCTTGCTGTCATTAATTTTTAGTAACTTCTGAATAATAGATGTTTAATTTATATTATTGTCATTGACAATACAATCATAAAGCAATAATTTTGATTGTATAACTATATACACACACACATACACACATACCTATGTATGTATTTTTGGTAACTTGTTTACTTCCATGATCTGATTTGATCTTCATGGACTTATAAATATTGAAATACTACACATTTAAAGGTCTCTCCGCTTCCCCCAAGTTTTCAAATTTATCAGCACATGCCAGTTTTCTTATTTCTCCATATTATGACTTTTGAGACTTTACTTGCATCTGTTCATTTCCCCTGGGAATTCCTTTCTTTCATTTTATCTCCCTGGTTCTAGATTATTTCCTAAGACTGTCTCTCTGAAGTCTTCTGTGCCAAACATACTGAGCTTATTTTTTAGAATTTTTCCTTTCCTTGGTTTACCTACGGTTTTCCCTCTCCATCCTTTGTGCCTTGGTGTCTTTCAAATATGGTCATTTTTCTGAAGCAGTCCCTGCGCGAGTCCTTACCTCTACAGTGGCCATTTCTGTCTTTTGTTTTATACCCCTTGGTCAGCCCAGTCACTCTGTCTTCTCCCTACCGTGGAGGATCTTCCATATTTCTACTCACATCACCTTTCTGAAGCACTGTAGCTGCCACTGCCACCCTCCTACTCTTTTTTTTTTTTAAACCATACTAGGGAGCATTCCTATGTTTGTTTTTTTTTGTTTGTTCGTTTGTTTGTATCCAGGACTGGATGTAGTTATTTGATTTATTCTTTCTTGCTCTTTGAGGGTGGCCTAGGACTACCTCCTAATTTGGGCTTAATTTCTGGGCTCTGCACATCCAAGATAGCATAGTTTCCTAAGTCTCTTGCTAGCAACTCTTTGTTTTTCTACTCTGGGCACCTATGTCTTCTGTTCACGGCATCCTCACACTGTCCCCCACACCCAAAGCTGCTTTGGAGCTGAGCCGACAACCTGTCCTTCAACAGTGTTCCCACCACCATTTCACTTCCAGCCTGTTGTCCCTGTCCCACTCCTTATGCCTGTCTGATGGCACACTCCTCCTTCTGTGCCACTGTTTTCTGATCTGCAGAACACTGGGACTTTCCCCTTCTCTGGGACAGATTATATTTTAAGTCTTCTCATTTCAATGAGTCAGAAATTCCAAGGAACTGGGAAATGGGCCAAATAATGCCAAAGTATGAACCACCCTGCTCTTGCCTACTGCCTTGTGTGCTGTTCTGGGCCCCAGAACTGACTGATGTAGCTGCCTTGGGGGAAGAGTGCCTTGCTGAACGGTGAAACCTCTGCAGGCCTAACTGGGCTGTTCTTACACATTTGGGTAGAGTGAATTGCTAGCCTTTAAAATTATTTTCTTCATGGCAGAAATGTGGAACCTTTGTTCTCTCAACTGTGATGCACTTACTTAGTTTTGAAGGGCAATTTCTTTGTTTATGACTGTCACTACTGTCACTAACCAGGGACAAGACGGGGGAGGTGTGGCTCTGCATGGATCAATGGGGAAAGGGGACTGGAGGGAACAGCTTGCTGCAGTAGATGCTCCTGTAGATGGACAATGCCACAGCCAAGGGCCATTTTCCATGTTTCAGTGCTGAGTATTACAGTCTTCTGTCCCTTCCTTGTCCTTGGAACTCAGTGGTAACCCTTGAGGTGTAAGAGTCAAGAGAACAAAACTTTGACTTGATTGACTTGGTCCAGAGTTTTCACCACAAGATGGAATGGGAAGCTTAAGGTAAAAAGTAAGGTAATATATAGAAAATAAAGTTGAGTTTTGTCATTCTAGAGTTTTGTGGATTGAAATTCTGTACCTCCTACACACATGTAATGTTAATGCAGCCAGGAGCATGGAGCTCTAACTGATGGTGAAGAATCCAGGTGGTGACTTTAGAAATGCAGGGGCGAGGATGGGGATTTTCTTGGCTGCAGTTCTCTGAGCATGAGTTTCTGGGTTTCATTTCAGGATTCTGTTAATGTCCCTTCACCCAACCAGTAATCAGGATTTTATTTTTCTTTCTTGTTCTCATTTATAATGTGCATAATTTACATATATTTGCATTTTAATTTTTCTAACGGAAAGAATTGAATAAATATGTCATCGTCGCATAGCGCTAGAGCAGAAACACAGTCAACTCCAGCGGTATGAATAAAGGTCACTGCTGGCACACTCCTTCCTTCAGCTCAGAACTGTGCGTGTGGGTGTGCTTCCCTTTTTGGCACTTGAGTCCAATAGTTCTACTTTGTATTTTCATCTTCCTTCTGTGGCTGAAAGATTCAAGACAAGCAGCTGAGGGCAAGTCCTTCATTTTTGCAGATGATGAAATGGGTTATAGAAGTGACTTGACCGAGATCTCCTGGTTACAGTATTATAGTTAGACACAAAGGTGGTTTTGAATCTGGTAATTCCAGCGCTTTTCCTTCTTCCCTCCTCATCTCACCTGTTTCTCTATTTGTAGAGGCAGCTCCCTACTTGTTGGGAGCTAACTTTAGAGCATGATAAAAGTATAAAACTTGTTTTAGTTTAAAAATGTAACAGCTAAAAAAGTTTGCTGATAATGAAAGTACGATCCCAGATAACAACGCTGGGGTGCGCTGTGGGGAGGAAGGGAAGGGCTGGGCCCAGAGGCTGATAACTCTATCTTCACAGCGAGGAGCCAGGACTACGGTCTCGAGTTAATGGGACAATACATAAAGTTTAAATAAAATATGAAAAGTGTCACACTTTTAACAACTGCCAGGAGAGTACATATTATATTAATATAAAATATACTTATCTATAATATTTGCCTACATTTATATCTATAGCATCAGTCTATCTATGTATCACCTTGCAAGCTTGAGAAAATGTTCACACCAGGCCTTCGGCAGACTCCCTCTTCTTCCCATTGGGCTGGAAGGGCAGGTGTGTTCTCTTCTCAGGGAATCTCTGGCTGGCAAAGAAGAGCTCGCTGATTGTTGGTGTTTATCCCTGAGTCCGGGAGGAAGTAGCCTTCCCCTAAGTCCCAGGGTAGGTGGGTAACTCCACACAACTAGAGTTCTATTCTGAAAGAAGAAAGGCAAGATGATATTGGGTAGGGAGTCAATTATCTGATACATTTAATAACACTTTTAGCTTTAAAACTGATTTCTTCAGATATCAATGTCTCCTTTCTTTTAACTTCTAATAATATCTTTTTAAAAATCTCTGTATTCCCAACATTATCACATCATTTTATTTTATCATAGTTGTCTCTCTTATAAATAGCATATGGCTATATTTTATTTCATTTTGTTCTGTTTTTTTCCCAATCAAAAATCTTTTAGTTAATATGATTGGTATATTTAAATCAATATGTAGTCACCTACACATTCATACAAATGGTAAAATGTAACTATAGTCTAGAAAGTAGAGGGAAGACGAGAGAGAGGGGAGGGGAAGGAGGAGGCCGGGAGGAGGGAAAGTATTTGGGGGGACCTCACCTAATGTGCATAATGTAACGGTACATTTCAAAACTATTAAGAAAAGAGTATAATTGTCTTAACAAGACAAATAAGTGGGCAAGGTGATGGATATGTTAATCAGTTTGATGTAAGCATTTCACATGGTGTATGAAATCAGTACACTGAACCCCATATATGCATCAGTGCACACAGTTACGATTTAATAAATAAAAAATAAAATAAATATTGACCTAATTGGATTTAATTTCTATTAGTCTTTGCTATTTCTTGTTTTCTTTTTTTCTTTTTTCCACTCTATCTTCTTTCTGGATGTTTGGATTTTCATTTAAAAAATTTAAACATATGGCTCGGCACCTGTGGCTAAGGCACCAGCCACATACAACTGAGCTGGTGGGTTCGAATCCAGGCCCAGCCTACCAAACAACAATGACGGCTGTAACTAAAAAACAGCCAGGCGTTGTGGTGGGTGCCTGTAGTCCCAGGTACTTGGGAGGAGGAGGCAGGAGACTCGCTTGAACCCAGGAGTTGGAGGTTGCTGTGAGCTGTGATGACATACACTCTACCCAGGGCAACAGCTTGGGGCTCTGTCCCCCCCCCCAAAAAAAAAAATTAAAGATATATAAAAATAAGAAAATTATATAATAAATCCTGATATTAATGTTTTGCCACATGTACTTTAACCCTTCTCTTTCTTTTTGCTGAGGATTTTAAAGCAAATCACAAATTACATGGTATTTCACCTTAAATACTTAAATGTGAGTATTTGAATTTTTTTCTTTTCATCTAATTGTTTCAATTTATATTCACATCCTATTAGTTTTTAACATGTTAGTTAATCAAAATAACCACTGTTATTCTGAACAAAGAAAGGACTTCAAAATTCTTCAATGTCTGTACTTAAAATATTACCACTCTCTACAATAATAAAACATTATTTAGGCTAGGTGTGGCTGGGTCTCAGTTGGTTAAAATAAAGGTGTATTCTTACTGACACCCCAATCTGGTGTGGTGTGCAAAGCTCTTCTTTAAGCAGGGGCCCAGTGTCCTAGCTTGTTTCCTTCTTACAGCTGTACCGTCAGAACATGTGACTTCTGGAGTTTCTAGGGAAGGGAAGAGACAGCCAAAGAATTATGGGGATGATTGGATTAAAATCCAATCACTTTTCATTTCAGTGGTCCTAACTTAGTCACATACACTCCAAACTATTTTGGAAATGTAGTCTTTCTGTGTTTTAAGAAAAGTCTAGATAGTATATCAACGCATTTAAAATTAACTTTAAAAAATTTCTTTCTTTTCTTACCACTTAGATTAGTCAGTTTAGGCTTCCATAATAACGTGACATTAGACTGGGCAACTTAAACCACAGAATTTTATTTTTCATATTTCTGGAGACTGAGGAGATCAAAATCAAGGTGCTGGCCCAGCAGGTTTTATTCCAAGAGCTCTTCTGGCTGGCAGTGGCTGCTATCCCTCTGTGTGCCCACATAACCTGTCTTTGGTGTGTACACTTGAGACAGACTGCTCGGGGGTCTCTTCCTCTTTTTATAAGGGCACCAGCTTCGTGGCATTAGGGATCAATCCGTGTGACCTCATTTAACCTTTATCATCTCACAGGCTCTACCTCCAAATATAGTTACATTGAGGGGTAGGCCTTTAACATACAAGTTTTAGAGGAACAATTCAAACTATAGCACCACTATTATAGCAAGAACAGGTTAAAAGAACAAACCAAATCCCCTTTTAGGGATGTATATAGATGCTCATGAAGGAGTGGTATTTACATCTGATGCTAATAAATGTTACAAATTAGATCGATGAGGGCCATTTACAGGGATTAAGACTTGATTGATAATGAGACCAATGAGTGAAATACAGAATGAAGAGAAATAGAAAGAGGAACAGGATTCTGACATCATTAGACACTTTGAATTTAGCTGTAACCAAAGTTAGATTGAATCTGCATTTCTCTGTGATGTTAGCCAGTGCAGTCTGTGTTTCTGCTCAGGGTCTCTAACACTTGAAGTGGTAGAATCCTGAAAACCCAGTGATGCCAGGTGGATGTTTATAATGTAGGTGCATGTAAGCACAGAGGCTCAGACAATTTATGGGCTGACATGATAGATCCCACAACATGTGGGATATTTCTGATCCATTGTCTGCGGCTTAGTACTCAGAATTTCCTCTGCCACAGTAAACCACACCTGAACTTCACGTCCACTACTGTCTTTCAGGCTGCAGTGAAACAAGTACTTGTTGAAAAAAAGAAATCGGGGGCTGGTATTGTGGGAAAGATTAAAAATGTTGCTTTTCTTCTGGACTGGATTGCTTGTTCTATATCTAGTGTTGGTGTGAAATTTTTTGACTGCTAAAGCAAGAAAATTCTGACTTAGATAAATTTCCTTGCGAATTAATCATTTTTCTATTTTTGTCTCAGGTGTGGTTCAAACAGATGGCACCACTGTCCTCAACCCAGGTTTGTTCTTTCCCATTTTTCTGGGCTTCATGTTGGCTTGATTTCAAGACCAGCTCCGCCTTTACCTCGGAGTGGCCTCAGTGTGATTGGGGCTAACTTGCTTGTCTTTCCATGCCCACCTGCCTACCCCTGGACCAATAACTGTGGCCAGGGAAATAGAATTCCTTGATTGACTTTGAATCAGAGTGGGCTTGGTGTGCATCAAGACACCTTATGGTTGATCTCAGTGATGTGTCTCTGAGCCTCCCCACTGACCCCCCCCCCCAACTGACCCTTGAGATACGTGGAGCGAGGGGGTCCATAGTTATATAAAACTGAGGTTCTGTTATTAAGGAAAGAGACAGCAATGGACGTTATATTAGCATTAAAGTATTCCCATTGCATACTTTGTTGTAGTGGGGTGAAAAAACAAACTGTGTCTACCCATGAATGAGATGTAGGGACCTAATACTGTCTTTCTGCCAAGGCCCTTTCCTGCCTATTGTATTACCCTCATGGTTCCCATGGCAGCGTGAGTTCAGGTGAGTCATCTCAACTAGTATTTGTCCATAGCTGAGGAAGAACTTGATGCAAATATGTTTGTACTTTGGTAGTGAATATCTTTGGTCTCAGTTCTTAATTTGGGACCCAGAACGGATTGCATAATAGCTGATAATGCCCCATCAAAGGGAAGATTTAGTCCAGTCTTGACATTGGGAATGGGAGACAGCTTTAGAGCTTATGGAATAATGGTAGAGCTGTGGTTGGGGAGGCTTGGAAAAGTCCCTTCAGATTATATAAAAATTGAGTAAATAGTTCATACATTAATTGCATGAGTAGAAAAACCAGAAAAAGCAGTGCTGTGTTTATTTGATACCTGAACTGTAATGTGCCTGCGGTTGTGGGTATCCCTTCCCCCACATTAGGGAGTGTTAGACTCATAATGAGGATGAAGCAGCTGTTCCATCAAGCTGTTTTCCAAATGGGCTTTCACCATTATTGTTGTTGTTAGACAGAGAGGGAAGTGATTTTAGTGTGAATGTGAAAATGAATTAATGTTGCCTGTCAGGAAACAAAGCCAGTGCCAGGAGATCAGCTTCTGCACAGCTAAAAGATTGAAACCGAAGGAGCTAAAAAAGACAATGAGACCAAATTCCCACTCATCTTGAAACATGGACGCTTACGTTCCACTCCAGTGATGGAACCAGTTTTAGATAAGGCAATTTTAGTCACCAGGCAAACTTGGAAAGTAGTGACGATTCTTGTAGTAAGATTGTCTGATTCCCATCCTGAACACCAGATAAAAATATGATTCCTTGAGGATCTGAGTCAATCTGCGACAGGTTGCCAAATCTAGCATTTAAAAATTCAAGGCACCTACCTGAATATGACTGTCAAATAAACAACTTTTGGAGGATAAGTGTGTTGCAAACACTGCATGAGGCATAGTTATATTAAAAATTACCCATTGTTTATCTGAAGTTTAATGGAATGCCTTACATTTATTTCATCTGGCAACCCTACCCTGGGATAATGAATAATCTTATTCTGATTCTCATAACATTATGATATAGTTACCCTTAAACTCTTCCCTGCAATGCTACTTTTGGAGTCTTATTAATCCTATGTGGTAGATTGTATTCTGTACTACATCCCACATTATCTTCTTACAATATGAGATTGACACTCCTTCAATGAGACTCAAGGTGTGATAGATACCTGTGAACTTTGTAACTGCTGAGAACAATAGAGTATGGAAGAAGTAACACTGTCCTGAGGCTGGGACATTGAGGGTAGTCCGACTTCTATCAGGCATTCTTTCTCTCAAGACAAGGCCCTGGGGACCCCTGAGCTGACATTTAAGAAGTGTGACCACCCTGAAGGTCTGAGGCTGCAGACATCACAGGGAGAGGCCGGAGAGAGAGAGCGGGGTGCCTGAGAAGTCGCACTGTTCCCTACCAGTTAATCAAACTTTTTCTGTTTAGATGACCCCCATGTCAACAGCGTCCAATTCCAACCTCATGGAAGACTCAGATGAACTGCCCAGCCAAGCCACTCCCAAATTTTCTACCCACAGAAACATGTTAATAAATGGCTATTATTGTTTTTGTTGATTAGTCATATGGCCATAAGTAACATGTGCTGGTTTGGAAAAAAAGCAATATCACCACATTTTAGGTTAACATTTTTGATAACAGTCTTTTGAAAAAAAGTAGCTTTGTTTTTTAAAAAAATTTAAGTCAGATTTTGCAGGATTTACTGTCTCTTCAGTGGCCTTTTTTTAAAGTCCAAAAACTGTTATTAGTATTATAGGAAAGTTGAATAGTCTATTGAAAAAAGAAAACACAAAAGTCTCAGTAATGAGATCATCATTGATGTAGGAGACCTATGTTGTTTTGGCTTTGACACTAAATAGATATTGGCCTTTGAGAAAATTACTTACTGTCTAAAACTCAGTTCCTGTATCTGTAAAGGGAGGAATTATCCTAGATATGGGATGGTAAATACGCAGCCTGCAAGCTACCATTTTCCCTAGTAGGCATCACTAAGAAGTTGTAGCATCCTTCTCAAAGCAGGACTCCAAGCAGTCAGGAGCAATCAGTCACAGTTGGCAATCATGACAACACGTTTTTGTCATTATTCAACTTGTCTACTGTTACTTTCAGTGTTAAAATTTGTTATCTCTTTAATGATTTACTCAAACATTTATATGGCTAAGGTGCTAAAGTCATTGAACAACAAAATAAATACTGATTTTGGATGAGAAGCCAAAGTATAAAATAAATATAGATGAGTCTATAGTCATGTGATATGGACGAATGATTAAATAAATACATAAATTGGGAAGAAAAGATAATGTCTCCGTAGAGTAGAATTCCAAATATTAATAATATCACGCTCCCTTCTTTAGGTGGTAGAGTTTAGTCCCTCTCCCCTTTTGACTATGAGCTGGACTGTAGGACTTGCTTCCAAAGATAGGCAAGGAAAGGGGAAAAATAGTACTTTCCAGTGGGAAAACATGTTTCCTATCCTAAACATTAGGATAGCAGACACTATCCTAATCAAATGATTTAGCTTAAAGTTACTGATGAATAGTTATGAAGTTATGTGGATATTCTATACCCCCTGATAGGATGTAAATGAGAAAGATGCTTCACCTCTGTGTTACTTTTTCTAAGTTATCTCAGTTCCTTCCAAGCCAAAACACAGTATAATCTGAGAAAAATATCACACAAAATCAAATGGAGGAGCATTTTATAAGATATCAGACCAGTATTCCCCACACTGTCAGGATCATGAAAAATTAGGCAATACTGAGAAACTGTCACAAATCAAAGGAGAGGTGACAACTAAGTCCCATGTGGTATCTTAGACCGGGTCTTGGGACAGAAAAAGACATTAATGAAAAAACTGGTGAAATTTAAATTAAGTCCAGAATTTAGTGAATGGTAATATATCAATGCTGGCTTAATTTTTAGAGTTAACAGTATGTAGAGGAAGCTGGCTAGAGAGTATATAGGAACTCTACTAACTTTGCAACTTTTCTATAAACCTAAAATTATTTTCAAACTTTTCTATAAATCAAAATTATAAAAAGAATGGATAAACAAAAACACCAAATCCTATCCACTAAAGAAACAGGACTTTGCTAACTAATAGAAGATGGTGATGTTGAATTAGAAAGCCGGAAAACCACTTCAAATTCACAAAATGAATACAGAAAGAATGAATAAATCTGTTTTTTAAGGAATTTTTTTGTTTTAATTGTTGGGTATTAATTGAGGGTACACTGAACCAGGCCACACTGATTGCTTTTGTTAGATAAGGACCCTCTTATAATTGTCTCACCCCCTCAAGGTTCATCACACCCTCCTTTTTTTTTATTAATATTAAATCATAGCTATGTACATTAATGTGATCATCGGGCACCATACACTGGTTTTATAGACTGTTTGACACATTTTCATCACACTGGTTAACATAGCCTTCCTGGAATTTTCTTAGTTATTGTGTTAAGACATTTATATTCTACATTTACTAAGTTTCATATGTACCCTTGTAAGA
>CAUYPK010079927.1:0-34598 GCA_963574355.1 Loris lydekkerianus | reverse complement strand
GTTATAACTGGGTTATATCTGTCATATGAAAGCCATAAATTAGTTTCATAGTAGGGCTGAGTACATTGGATACTTTTTCTTCCATTCTTGAGATACTTTACTAAGAAGAATATGTTCCAGCTTCATCCATGTAAACATGAAAGAGGTAAAGTCTCCAGCATCCCTTCATGATCAGAACACTTAAGAAAATTGGTATAGAAGGGACATTTCTTAAACTGACAGGGGCCATCTACAGCAAACCCACAGCCAATATCGTATTGAATGGAGTTAAATTGAGATCATTTCCACTCAGATCAGGAACCAAACAAGGTTGCCCATTGTTTCCACTGCTCTTTAACATTGTAATGGAAGTTTTAGCCATCGCAATTAGGGAAGAAAAGGCGATCAAGGGTATCCATATAGGGTCAGAAGAGATCAAACTTTTGTTCTTCACAGATGATATGATTGTATATTTGGAAAACACCAGGGATTCTACTACAAAACACTTAGAAGTGATCAAGGAATACAGTAGCATCTCAGGTTACAAAATCAACATTCATAAGTCAGTAGCCATTATATATACCAACAATAGTCAAGCTGAAAAAACAGTTAAGGATTCTATTCCATTCACAATAGTGCCGAAGAAGATGAAATATTTGGGAGTTTATCTAACAAAGGATGTGAAAGATCTCTACAAAGAGAACTATGAAACTCTAAAAGAAATAGCTGAAAATTTTAACAAATAGTCACTGACTTTATAAGCACTTCTAGTACATTTCAAGGCACACACACATTAGAAAGATGAAGAGTGTCATCAGAAGTAGTCATGTGGCAAGGCAGTCTCTTGGACAGTACCAAGAGACTCCCAGCCTCTTCCTTCCATATACAGAAGGCAGTGCCATGCTGAGACTGCCCCAGGAGCTGGGCCTCCCAGTTATTGACTCCCAGCCTCTTCCTTCCATACACAGAAGGTGGTGCCATGCTGAGACTCTGCCCCAGGAGCTGGGCCTCCCAGTTATTGACTCCCAGCCTCTTCCTTCCATACACAAAAGGCAATGCCATGCTGAGACTCTGCCCCTGTGAGCTTGGCTGCCCCTTTCTCTGCTGGCAGCATGCCAGAATCTGCCAGTAGACTTCATTCCTGGAGAAAGAAGAGGGGCTTGCTGATCTGTCCTCTCAGCATTTGCACAGTCCTAGCATTTACCCTAGCAGCACTTGGTACAAGTGTTCAGTCTTTTTTATTTCTTTGTTTCCCCCACTCCCAGAATCAATCTCATTATGTTGACATGGGGCGTCAGCACTAACCAGGAACAGCTTCTCCATGAGTATGTAGGGCCCTTTCTTCAAGCTACTAGACTTTTTTTTTTTTTAGACTGAGTCTCACTCTGTAGCCCTGGGTAGAGTTCCATGGCATCATAGCTCATAGAAACTTCAAATTCCTGGGCTCAAATCTCTGCCTCTTGAGTATCTGGGACTGCAGGTGCCAACCACAATGTGGGGAATAGCTTTTCTGGTTTTAGTAGAATTTTGCTTAGGATTTTAGTAGCATTTTGCTTAGCTCAGGCTGGTTTCGAACTCCTGAGCTTGAGCAGTCTACCTGCTCAGCCTCACAGAGCACTAGGATTACAGGAGTAAGCTACTGTACCTGGCCAAGCTTCCAGATTCTAATAGCCCCAAAATCTTCCCTTTGTGCCTTCTGCCTTCAGGTTAGTAACTGATTTCTGGCATTTACTATCTCTGCATTACCTCAGCATGGTCACTTTCAGAGAACTTTCAGTTCTCCAACATCTGTTTGACCATTTTCTCATAAATTTTTTTTCTGTTAAAGTAACTGATGGCCATAGATAGATAGAAAGACAAATATGCACACATCCTACGATGCAGCAAGACCACTCTTGGAATTCCACAAGAGAATTGAGTGCTTATGTTTACCAATAGGGATTTTTTAAAGGTTCCTCTTGTCATTCTTTCAAATACCACAAAGCTGAAAGTAACCCAAATGTTCATCAATAGCAGAGTGGCTAAAAATTTATGACAGAGTCGTATAATGAGATACAAGACAGTGATGGAAAGGGCCAAACTACTGCTCCATTCAACAACCATCATTCTTTGTATGACTAGACATAAGAAAATGCATATTGTGTGATTCCATCTAAATGAAGTTCATCCATGAAGACAGAGGTGGGAGGAACACTTAACTTTAAAGAGAGCTATCAACTGGATTTTCCCTCTCTTGATCTGAGCTACACATTTAAGGTCTGCGAGGCCGAGCACCATGGCTTACACCTGTAATCCTACCACTCTTAGGAGGCTGAGGAGGGGGGATGGCTTAAACTCAGAAGTTCCAGACCAGCCTGAGCAAGAGTGAGACCCTGTCTCTACTAAAAATAGAAAAAAATTAGCCAGGCGTTATGGTTGGTGCCTGTAGTCCCAGATACACTGGAGTCTGAGGCACAGGATTGCTTGAAACCAGAAGTTTGAGGTTGCTGTGAACTAGACTGGGGCAACAGAGTGAGATTCTGTCTCAAAAAAAGAAAAAAATTGTATACTTTACTGTTCAGAGATATGCCAAATTGGTGGCTTAGAAAGACTCGGGAAGAGTTGCCAAGCCTAGTTAGAAACAGACATGAAGAGAAAACTAACTTGTGAATTTCAGAAGCAAGAATGCAGAGAAATAAAAATAGACTGCTTACAGCATTACAGAGAGTGGTGTGGATTCCAGGGACAGAGAGGACCAATTCCTACAAGTTTCTTAGGGCAACCTAAAAATAAGACATTTAGCCTATCCCGGGTTAAACACTATCAATTCATTATTGAAATAAAAATAAGAAAAATCAGCTTGGCGCCTGTGGCTCAAGCGGCTAAGGCACCAGCCACATACACCTGAGCTGGCGGGTTCATACCCAGCCCAGGCCCGCCAAACAACAATGATGGCTGCAACCAAAAAAATAACCAGGCATTGTGGTGGGCACATGTAGTCCCAACTACTTGGGAGGCAGAGGCAGGAGAATCGCTTGAGCCCAGAAGTTTGAGGTTGCTGTGTGCTGTGATGCCACAGCACTCTACCCAGGGCGACAGCTTGAGGCTCTGTCTCAAAAAAAAAAAAATAAAAAAAATAAGAAAAATCTTTTAAACTAGTTTTGCTATAAGGATCTCTATATCTTTCAAGTATTTCATCAATATAAATTTATGTATTTCTCTGAATTGGACAAGCTTAAAATGTCAAGTTAACTTACATGTTGATTATAAAAATCTATTTGTTGTCACTGGCACTGGGCTAGGTTATATCCTTTGTCCCCACACTAACTCTAGGAGGTGAGTATTATTAATCCTCTTTTGCAGAGAGCACTCTGCGGGTCAGAGACGCAGAGTGTGAATCAAAGTCCACAGCACAAGTAGTAGAAATAAGCTCTAACTCAGGTCCATCTATCCAACTTCAGAGGAGGTTTGATGGAACCAACTAAAGCTGAGCGTTGCAAACATATTTCCTTCTTAGAAAGTCAGCCAACGATCGAGAACAGAGTCTTGGATGAGACAGTCTCTCGTAAGTTCTTTCTCTTTTAAATTTCTCTGCGATCATTCTATACATGTATATTACACACATGTGGTAATTTTATATACACGTTACAGATGGCAATCAGTCTTCTCCAGCTGTTAGACTCCAGAGTAAATAATGTACTTTATAACCTATAATTTTTCTAAAGGGGAAGATCAAGATGGTTAAAAATAAGAAGCACATTTTTATGTTTAAACTTGGTCTTCAGGCTGCCATCATTAGAAGGGTAGATACCTAGTAATGGAATTGTGAGATCAAATGGAAGATCTATTTTAGCTCTTTGAGGATTCCCTATACTTCTTTCCAAAAAGGTTGTAAGGATTTGCATACTAATGTTTATAGCAGCTCAGTTTACAATTGCAAAGATGTGGAAACAACCCAGTTGTTATCAGCCCATGGATGGATAAATATACTGTGGTATATGTATACCACAGAATACACTTCAGCCATAAAGAAAAATAGAAGCTTCACATCTTTTGTATTTACCTGGAAGGATTTAGAGAAATCTTCTTATGTAAAATATCACAAGAATGGAAAAGCAAGCATCCAATGTATTCAATATTAATATGAAACTAGTAGATGAACAACTACAGCCCCACAGGAGAGAAAAACACATTTAAATTCAAGACGGGGTTTGGGGGAGGAGGTGTGGTAATCTCTCATCTATCGGGCCCAGTGTAAGGGGTATACGGCACACCTCTTGGATGAAGGGCTCAATTGCAACTTGGACTTTACCTAAAAAATGCAAACAATATACCTAATTGTATATACCCTTATATTAACCTGAAATTTAAAAAATTGTTTTCAAATTTTTTTCTTTCTTTCTTTCTTTCTTTCTTTCTTTCTTTCTTTCTTTCTTTCTTTCTTTCTTTCTTTCTTTCTTCTTCCTTCCTTCCTTCCTTCCTTCCTTCCTTCCTTCCTTCCTTCCTTCCTTCCTTCCTTCCTTCCTTTTTCTTTTTCTTTCTTTTTTTTTTTTTTTCTTGTTGTTGTTGAGACAGAGTCTCACCCTATGCCCTGAGCAGAGTGCAATGGTGTCATAGCTCACTGCAACCTCAGACTAGGGCTGTGGGCATCCTAGTGCCTCAGCCTCTGGAAGCCACTGGGATTACAGGTACTCCCTGAAGTGCCCAGCTGGCTTTTTTTTTTTTTTTTTTTTTTTTTAATTAGTTGAGGGGGTCTCACTCTTGCTCAGGTAAGTCTTGAACTCCTGAGCTCAAGCAATTCTTCCTTCTCAGCCTCCCACAGTGCTGGGATGACGGGTGCGAGCCACCATGCCCAGCTAAATTTCTTATTCTTGAATTGAGTCTAGCTAGGTTCTTCAAGTTGGGCTATAAATGTTGACGGCATTATAACAATTTAACTATAAATGACTCTGACAGCAAAACCATACTTAAAGCTATAATTTTACCTCAAAGTTATTCTGACATGGTAGTGTGGGGTTATAGTTAATATTAAAAAAAGAAAATCTTTGACAGCAGTAACTAAGTATTTTCCTCTGATTTTATTTCTCCATTTTCCACTGATCATTGATTCCACACAGAAAACAGAGAACAAAGGAAAAGCAAATGCAAATCAATGCATTGAAACACATTGACCTAATATGTTGCTGTAGTTTTCAGGAAAAAGGTAAATAATTTCTGTGAGTTAAACTGTCCCACATAAGCTGCGCAAGGCAAATCTGTAATAGGTTAAAAATGGCTTTTTGCTACACGCCATCCCAAGTTGTGTAGTCTATTTCTTGTTTACCTTTAATAATTGCAGGAGCGAGCCTGCACCCACGGCAAACCTGCTGTTTTCTCGCGTCTCCAGTCATGCAACAAATTTCCAATTCTTCATTATCTTTCACTTATCCAACCCCTGGATGATATTTGAATCACAACAATATTTATGTTTTCAATTAAGAAAAATATTTTCAGAACATAAAGAAATTTCCTAAGTATTTTTGAATGAATAGACTTAATAAAAACAGGTGATTTCTGGGCAGCGCCTGTGACTCAAAGGAGTAGGGCGTTGACTTCATATACAGAAGTTAGTGGGTTCAAACCCAGCCTGGCCAAAAAAATAAAAAGGGTGATTTCCAGGAGAGAGACAGAGAAAGGGAACAAAGTCATGTCGTCAAGGCTATCCCATCTAAGCAAGCAGAAGTAAAGGAGGATTGAAGTTGTATGATAGGAATGGTGTTCTCATTTGTATGCATGCTTTTTGTCTTGCAATATTTCTGCACATAAAACATGCTCTAAAGTTGAGCACAAAGGATATGTTCTCTAGTGGCCAGGCCCATTCCCAGACCTAGGTCTTCCCATCCCTTCTGTGGCAAGCTCCAGAGAGTCAGCCAACATCCTGGCATGTTTAAAGCCAAGGCCACCACCCACTCCATGCCTGGGGATTCCTCTGCTCAAGATCAGCACCACTGTAAGATTATGCAGCTTCCTCAGAGGCTTCCATTGTCCTGCTTAAGAGGCAAAAGAATAAGCAAAATGGGGAAGTGGCCTCATTTTTAAAATCCTAGAAAGTTCAGTGAGCCCTTACTACTGATATGTCATTTGCTTAGTGGTAACTTATTAAGTCCAGCAGAGCTGGCAGGGGCCTGGGATGCTTCCTAACGACTGACAGGATCAGTCTGACGCTCCTCTACCTACCCATTGTCACCATCTCCCCAGATCCCCATGACTCCCCCACAGTGCATGTACCAGGAGTTGAGTCTTCCCTGGACACTGGTAAGGCAGACGCTGTCTATTTTAATGATGCCGTTCTGACTGCCTGGAGTAAGACCAGGCAGAGTGAATAAGAAGTCTCAGTTCTAAAGTCCGCTACAAAGCAAACACACCAGCTCCTGTGTTTAAGCTCAGGCAACACAAAGCAAGCATGCTGTTTATTAATTTCAACTGCTGACCCACTTGAACAAATCTCTATGTGTATCATATGGAGACGTGCGCTCTTAGCAAAAACCTGCTGTGAATTTGCAGGAAACAGACAAAGCTCTTAGAGAAAAGAGGCCTATAATTTTCAGTGTTGTTACCAGGTAGGGGGCCGCACTGAGAAAAGAATGGAGCATTCTGACCTCTTTACAATGTCAACTTTTAGCATCATTCAAATTTTCTTTACTGTGTTCAGTGCTTTTATGAGCATATGACCTGACTTTCATCACTAATTTTGTTCTAATCTTCCTGCTTTCTTCAGGCAATCCTCATAAGGGAACTTGAATCCTCATTTATAACAAAACAAGAAGAAAACATGGGTTGAAGAACTAATGAAATGAAACTGCACAATCTTGAAATTCTAAACTCAATGTAAATTTAACAAGTGAATTATTCCGTTAGTCAAATTTGTGACAACTTAATCAGAAATGGATGTAAAAATGCTAAATCTAAACATAATTGTCTTTTTTTTTTTAAGTTTAATTGATTGCAGGGAGTTTATGTAGGGCAGAGCAATCATTCAGAGGGTCTCAGAATAGTTGCCTAACAGCTCTGTCACAGTAAATTGCATTTGTGAACAGGCAACGGTCATGCGTTCCTGCACAGCACAGTATTGTAGCATCTGATAAACACCTCGTCTGCACATCCACTCATCCCTCCCTTCGTGTGTCCCCACAGTCCTTGGGGAGTCTTATCATTTCTTTTTTTATGATTTCACTTATAATTATCTTAATGATATTCTCTCCCCTTTGTATATTAATGCTATTGTTAAATTGTAACTTTTCCAGCTGTAGCAGAAATGATAGACTCAGAGTTTCCACACTCTTCAATAGACACAGAAGTGGTTAGTTCCTTCTTTCTTGCAACCTAAGGGTCTGATTTTCTCTCCTGTCAACAGGGATACAGAATTCCCTGACACTATTATAAACAAACACTAGAAATTTAGATACAGCAGAAAACTTGCAGCAGAAAACAATTTTTCAATCTGTAAATGCTCACCTTTTTTATTGACAAAATTTAGAATATTTCTCCTAGGTGAAAATTATACTTTATAGGTTCTTATTTTTACATTTTATGACAGCCAAGAAGGTAACCTTAATCTGAATGGTAGAACTTTTTCCTTTGCCAGCTTAGTTTCTCCATCATTTACCTAATCTGAGGTTGCTTGTAACGATGTCATATTTTTGGAAAAACCAAAAATTCACTAAAATGAAAAACTCACTCATTTACTAAATGAGTAATTTAGTAAATTACTAAATTACTAAATTAACTAAAGCGCACTTTTGCTTTAATCATGAAATTTAACTACATCAAAAAGAAGGAAAAATCAGACAATGTCGTATAAGAAAAGGCAGCATTCTCCAACCCTCTATTTAAAAAGGCTACCAAGAATGTCACAGAGGCTACTCTTGTGTCCATTAAGGGAGGACTAGTTTGCACACTGGCAAACTACGGTCCTGCTGGCCAAATCCAGCTCATTGCCTACTTTGTAGCACTGGAAGGTAGAAAGGTTTTTACATTTTAAAATGGTTGGGAGGAAAAAAAATCAAAAGAATGTTTGCAATGTGTAAATTATATGAAATTCAAATTTCAGTTTCTATAAATAAGGTTTTATTGGAACATGACCTTGCTTATTTGTTCATGTATTATCTATGGCTGCTTTAGCAATAGTGCTGCTGACCTGAATAGCTGCGAGATGCCACATAGCCTGCAAAACCTAAAATGCATACTATTTGCCAAAAAAGTTTGACAACTCCTAAACTGGGTGATCTTTGAGGTCCCTTTCAACTCTGCAGTTCTAGGAATTTTGCTTCCTGTTGTTAGCAGGAATTTTCCATGAAAGACAAGATAGGGAACGCCCATTAGCTTGCTAATATAATGATCCCCAAAGTACTCATCTTAGGGTGTTTCCCCTGGGATATGTAAAACAATACTCACTGACTCATAGAGCATGCGTGTAATCTTACCAAGTATTGATTACTTTTAAAAGTAGGCTTTTGGATATGAAAGCAATATTGATGACATTTAGCAATTCTATTGTATTAACGGGTTTACTGGACCATCTGAAAAAATTACCAAGTACAATGTAATTGAAAAAAAAACAAAACAAACAAACAAAAAAACCCAAACGATTACTCTAGGAACTCACATCACAAAATACTTTATTAATAAGTAAAATGATTTTCCTCTGCCTTTGGTTACTAAAAAATTATCTTTGCTGATATTGATTTGTTGACAATGATTTTACATTATTCAGTCATGAGACAGATTGATAAGGATAGAAAGATGGTAATATCTATAGATATAAAGGTGTAAAAGACCATACTATACAATGATTTATTTAATTACAAAATCTTGGTTTTGCTAGCAGTTGGAAATTTACTTGCACATATTTAAAGTTATCCTTTTTATAAGTAAACAATACACAAATAAATTCACTTGAATTTGATAATTCAAAACATTGGCAATGAATACTTGTTGAGGCCTGAAAGAGGAAAACAAGAACTGTGGGGGAAAGAAAGGCAGTATTTCTCTGAAAAGCTTTTATCTTCACGTAATAGTCCCTGTTGCCTAAAAAATAAACCATTTTGATAACAAGAGTATAAAAAGCCTTATGACTTGCAAAGGAATTATCTGTGGTTTAAATTTCATCCCATGTCTTCTATTATGGCTGAGGAGCTATATACTTCATAATGCACTTCTTTGAATTTTTATAAACAAACAAAGAAAATGTTTTATCAGATTTAGGCAGAAACGCTGATCTTCATTCATAACTCCAGTAATTACTTGCATTCAGTATTATACAGACACAGGGATCTGAAAACCAAACAGAACGAAATGCCAAACCATAGCACATGACAAAATTAAAAGTAGCTCAGAAAGTAGTAGATAACAGTTTATGATTTCAATATAAAAAACATTCAATTATCAGATGTCACTGTAAAGTCAGAAAATTAAGATACAGTCAAGAAGGGGATGGATGGTTTTATTACTATGCCACCCACTACTTCACAACTGAAATAATCCCAGAGTTGTGAAGTGTCTTCATTCGGTCACTATATAATTTCTTTCAGTCTTTTTTTTAACGTAGAAAACACTTTGTAATAAGATCTCTACACAAGGTTAAAAAGCACAAAATGGGCCTCAAAAAGCAAAAAAATAGACTATATAATATATATATATATATATACACATATACAATTTTACAATGAAATTAAGATGTACCTGTGAAATACTCAGATTGATGCTTAATCTCATAGAATTCAAACTAGTTTCCTTTTACAATAGTTGTATTATTTACATCTTCCCTTCAACTTTGGATGCTTATTTAAAAAAATGGCCCAGGTATTTTGATCTCGTATGGTCAAAAACCAAGATAGCAATAATAACGATGACAGAATAAAAATGCTTAATTTACCAGTTATAAAATTCTTTTGACAACCACACCTCAAGGGCACTTAGGACTCATAACATTTATCATAGACTCATCAGCAACAACCTAGACATCTCCAGATGAGGCTATTTTCTCATCATCAATCAACCACACACTGGGATGAAAAATCCAGAAATGCTAATTGGGAGATTGTTTTCACACACATTGGGGATAAATGAAGCCATCCCAAAGCTGTGTACTTCCACCTTGGGGATGCAGCCCTGGGTTCCTCTCAGTCTGGCTGGTGACTTTTGAGTTACACAGTCACTGCTGGGTACATCTTCTGTTCACTGTTGGTGTGGGGGAAGGGGGACTGAATCTGCCTATACCCAGGCTGCAGGCTGTCCATGAAAGGGGGAATGGGGGTCATGGGCACAGAGTCATGCTGCACTGTATACCCCACATATGGGGGATGCAGATACTGTCCCTGATGTGGCACAATCTGTGTTGCCTGCTGACAGTTCAGCACGGAGAAATTTGTGGGCATGTTGACATACACATTGTTCATGGTACCCTCTGGCAAGCAACAGTTGGTCTGTGACCTTGTTGGGGGTGCCCGGGCCCCAGAGTTGGCACTGGAGCTGGAGCTGGCTGCTGTGCTGGACTGGCGGGAGGATGAGCCCCGGGAAGTGCTGGCGCTGGGGATCATGGGTATGGTCTCCATCAAGCGGTTGCCTCCAGGGGCTCTGCTCTGCTGGGGCTCCTGTTTCGGCCGGAGACATTGGCAGCAACAGGCTGCCACAAGGGAGCCCAGGATTATAAAGGCGACAAACACGGAGCCAACAATGAGGAATGGCACGTAGATGGGCACTGAAGAAAAGGACAAAGACACGTTGATTTACTAGTGCTTGGCAGTGGCAATGAATGAATGAATTATCAACACTGATGCCCAACATCAAGGGACATCAGCTGGGCTAATTTGTTCACGTATTAGCCCACAAGATGCACTGGTCCTTTATCAAGGAAGGGTGTGGAGGCCCTAATGACATGGCAGATCAGCACCTAGCAGCAAAACTGTTAATATTTACAATTGACTCATCAACTGCACTAGTGATTGAGTCAGACTACTAAATTGAGTGAGAATAAGGGTTTCTTATTAAGTTAAGACTGGTACAGCTCTAGACCTCCTATAGTATCTGAATGCCCCAGCTTAGTTCTTCCCTACCAGGTAGTTGTAGGACTTTCACAGTAACCATTGGTTTAAATGATTTAAAAGTCTTTTTATATTCCTTAAAAATTTAGTTTTACCAATTTTTAGCAAGCCCCCCCTCCCCAGGAAGGTAATTAAAAAATTTAGGTCTAACTCTAAGCCACTACCATTTTTATGAAGCAAAGTAAGGTCAAGGAAAGGTGAAAACAACTCCACACACATCAGCACTGCAGAAGCAAGGAGCTTTGGGTGGAGCACTGAAGGGTGGAGAGGAGAAGGGTCTGTGTAGTAGTGGTGGAGGGGGGTCATTCAAGACTATTACACACAGCCACCCCATGTGTAACAATGTACTTAAGGAAACAATGTCAGGAGCAAGAAGACATTTGCTTCCAGCAGGAGTCCTCACCATGAGCATGAAGGCAAGTCTGCCCAGGGAAAGTCTCCAGAGTACAAAGCAGTGGTCACCACACTTAACATGGGGCCTTAGTCTGAAAAATAAAAACTTCACTTAAACTAGTAGTAAACTCCATTTTAAAATTATTTTCTTTAAAAAAAATCTTTGAGAGCTATGGGAATGCCAGCACAAGGCTTTAGAAATGTAATACACAGGCTGATGGGGTGGAGTCAGGTGAGAAAAGGGGGCAGGTTGTATGACTCTGAGCCACTTCTGTGGAATTCAATCCTGGGTTACCAAGATCCTAGTGTTTTCTGGTGTGTTCTTGGCTCATTTGTCTGACTATGTTTTGGGAAAATACATGAGGATAGGGCCAGACTGGGTCTTACTGGAGGTCATGGCAAAGCACCGTGCCAGTGAAGACTTTGGCAGAGCAGCATTTTAGGAAGGAGCTCCATGGATTTGAGGTCGGATTTGTGAATACTCTTTGATTGTCCAGTAGAGCAGGAGGCGTTCTAATTATGCTCCTCCTGAGTATTCTGGCATTTCTGGAGGCAGCAGATTTAAAATAGAGTACCACATGGTATCATGGAGAAATAATGCCTTATTAGTAAAACATACTTTACAGGTATTTAACTAAAGGCTGACAGTGCAAGATTTCCTAAAGTTTCAATGCTGAAGAGAGTGAGTTCTATATACAGCATCTTTTAGCAGGGCTGGTTCCCAGCAGCAGCACTGTTCTAATTACACCATCACTTCCGGCTAACTATGGCTCATGGGAGAAGTGGATGCAGTACTTTTTCCTGTGCATGCCATAAATATTTAATTCTCTAAATTATGACATCAGCCCTACGTACATTACCAAGAGGTAAACAAATAATAATAAAACAGAAAAAAAAGTATCAAACATTATAGCAGAAAATAGCTGAAATTAGTATTAGTCAATATAATGAGTTTTGTGGAGAAATAACTGTTCTCTTTCCAGGATTTTTAATTAGAAATGTAAATAACCACACAGGGGTAAAGAATGCAGTACTACTAGAAGCCCCCAGGACTAATTACGCATGCTGTCTTTCTGCACTGCAGAAGAGAAGTGAAAGGAATAGAGTTTCAGGGGGAAAAGTTTGTAAGTGGAATGAAGAAGGCACCATGTCACTATGCATAGCATCATGAGATGTCTGCTGGCTACTGATTTGTCCAAAGCCATCCCAACTTTTTAAAAGACCACTAATGAGCCCAAACTTAACAGACACTGCATTATAGCAGTTCAGACTTTGGCTCATTTTTCAAGGCTTTATTCTGCGGCCACACACTCTGCAGGGCTAAGCCTACGTTTTAAGAAGGTACCTCTTCTGGAATTACCCTCAGTTCTCTTCTCTTCAGATTCAAGGCAGTGGAACAATAGGAGTAGCATGCTAATAAAATGTTTCACTGCAAAGAGAAAGGCGATGAAAAGAGCTGTTTCTCCCCAGGCCCCTGGAGGCAGCTCAGCAAATGCACCAGGCCAAAGCCCAGGCAGTTCAATTCTGGGCAGCAAGGTGCTGGTGAAAGTCCTCTAGTTAACACAACACAACAGGGCTGCAGAAAAAGGAGACGCCCCCTCTGGGACATGTTTGCATTTGACTTCTTACCTCCTACCCCTATCCATCCCAGAACTAAACACACACACACAATTTGCAGACCCTCCAAGGAGGCAGTCTGGAAAGGTTTCTTAGGTGTGGCAAAAGTGCAATCTACCAAATTCTTTCATGGATTTATGTTCAGCTTTGGCAATTTGAAAAAATATATATAATTGAAAAAAAAAATTAAAGCCACAAAGAACAAGGTTAGGCACAGTTTGGGCGTTACACCTACCAAGCCTCCCATGGTAAGGCCCCGGCAGTGGCAGGGGAAAGGTGCTGCCCCGTATCTGAGTCTGGGAGGGTTTGACTCCCCCCGGAACATGGTACAGGGTTATCACCCATGGGACAGCCCTAAGAAGCTGTTTTCCTTCTCAGTAACCTTTAAGAAAGCACCCCTCCCAGGTCCTCTTAGATACCCCTGCTCCTTGGGTACCCCCAAGACATTAACCCCAATGAAGATAAGAGACACCGGAGAGGCAGAGGACCCTGGACAGATGGAATGTGGGGGATGTCTGTGGCCCACACTGCCTTAGATGTGTGATTTTCTTTGGAAAACCCACGCCAATCCAGCCTTTAGCGGACAGGGGAAACTGAGGCCCAGGGAGGTTGAATTGGTGGTAGCCCATGCACAAATTAATAAATGGACTAGAACGCAGGCTCCGCCTCCTTGTCTGAGGCCCTTTCCTAAAATGTCAGTGCTTCTAATTCCTTTCTCCTCTCCAAGCTCCCAGGTCCTCCCTGTGGCCGCAAGGCCGCCCTACCTGCTGAGCCGTCAGGGCCATCTTGGTCTGCTCGGCCAGGCTCGCCCGCCCCCTGCTGACGGTCGTTATCGCAGCCGCCCTGGTCCAGACGTGCCTCGGCGCTGGAGCAGCAGTAGCGCAACGCACAGCTGCCACAGCAAATAGTGGCGTCGCCGCCGTCGAAGCGCTCGGGGCACTGGAAGCCGATGCGCCAGACGCCCTGTGCGTCCAGCCAGCCGTGGCAGTACTCGCCGCTGGCCCACGCCCCCAGAGCCAGCAGCGCGGCCAGCAGCAGCTGCAGGAGCCAAGCCGCGTTCCGGGACGAGGCGGCGAACGAACGGCGTCCGCCCCACATGGCACCACCCTGGGCGCGGGCGGCGCGTCTCCAGAGGGCCCTGAGCAGTCTCGCTCAAGTTGCGGCCCCGACGACCCCGGGCCTCCTCGCTGTCTGAAAATGCTTTCCACACCAGCAACTCCCTTCTACTGGGCTTGGGGTTCCTAAGCCATTCCCTTCTTCAGCCGGGTGGGTCCGTCCCCGACAGGGCTTGCCTTAAGAGTGTCAGTCGTAGACGGAAATTTCGGGGTGCAGACTCAGAGAGCCACGAGGGCTGCCGTCCCGCAGCCCCAGGAAGCGTCACCCCCGGCACAGCCCTCCTTGTGCATCCCAGAGGGGACGCTTACCTGAGCCGGCTGACCGCTGGGCACAACGCTGAGGACGTGAGGGCAGGTCTCCGTGGCAGGGTTTAAGCCTCGGGGTCCCACGCGACAGTGGGTGTAAGTCTTGCCTACTTTATTCTCTCCAGCGGCGAGAAGGGGCGAGGAAGTCAGGCAGCGCGCTCAAGGCTCTGGGCAGCAAGTGCAGCGGCCGGCCGCGCTCAGCCTCCTCAGCCGCGGACTCGGTCCGCATGGTTCCAGCCGCGCCGCCCAGGAAGCCCCCGGGGCTGCAGCTCCGACGCTCCGGTCGGCCGGGCCGACGGCCAAGGTTCCCGGCGCACGTCGCCGCGGGAGCGGTTCCGATCCTCGGAGCGTCCTGGACGCGGGCGAGGGTGGGGACGCCCCCAGCCGTACTCCCGGGAGCCTGCCCGGCTGGCGGCGGCCGCGGCTGCTGCTGGGCGAGGATCCACGCAAGCGGCTCGCTCAGGCTCGCCTTCTCCGCCTCCCGACTGCAGCGTGGTCTTACCGGCGCCCGGCAACCTCTGTCCGCCTCTCCCCTTCGCCGTTGCGACCGCTGGGGGTGTGCCCCGGGAGAACCTCCCACAGAAGTTTCAGTCTCGCAGTCTACCGGAGCAGCCGAGCGCCGCGCCCGGCCAGCTCTGAGTCGGCTCTCGGCAGCGCTGCTTGGCGCTCTTATGAGGGGCCATGGCTCCCCCGGCGCGCATGCGTGCTGCGCGGGCTCCCAAGACGCCGGACAGCCCTGCACTTTGGGACACCAATGGGGGCGCGGTTAAAAACATAGGCAATCCTGGCCTTGCAAACGCAATTGCAGTAATAATGAGAGCAAACTAAATTTGCTTAGTGAAGATCTTTGGTATTCAACCTTCGGTTTGTTTCTCAGAACTTCCCAAAGGGTTATAATTACTGTCCATTTTACAGGTCATAAAATCGCCGCTCGGTTGAACTGTCTTTCAAGTTGCCTCACGGTTGGTCTCTTGCCCAGGCAAGGAAGAACCCGATGATTGTGGCAGTCACTAATGACACGCCTGCGGCTGTGTCTGACCGGCTCTAGGCTTCCACCTCAAGGTGGAATGGAGTTCAGCAAAGACTTAACAAATTTGGCCATTTTCTGGGTGATTCTTATCACTTTTTCTTTCTTTGGGTGTGGTGATTTATTGTATTGTAGCAGAAAGGTGTTTCCATCTAACCTTCGGCCTTCGTGGTTTAGATAGTTGCAATCAGGAAGAAAACAAGGTTCAGACGGACCAGAAATTCAGCTTTGATGAAGGAGAAATTAATAACTTCTCCCTTGCGGAAGCTGAAACAACAGGTGCTGATGTTATTAAAGCAGCAGTGATTGGTTTTTAAAGGAACTTCTCTTCCCACACGGTCTGGGAGTCGACAGGCCTGAGTTCTAGACCTAGTCCTACTGGCAGAGAATTTTTATGTTTTGCCCGTCTCAGTTTCTTCATCTGTAAAGTGGGACATGGGATGTAATGAGCACTAAGGTCCCTTTCAAGTCCATGACTACAGAACACACGTTTGTTTGTTTTGGAGACAGAATCTCAAGCTCTGTCGCCCTTGGTAGAGTGTGGTGGCATCATAGCTCACAGTAACCTCAAACTCTTGGGCTCAAGAGATCCTCCTGCCTCAGCCTCCTGAGTAGCTGGAACTACAGGTACCTGCCAAGACGATGGGCTGTTTTTTCTATTTTTAGGAGAGACAGGGTCTCATTCTTGATCAGGCTGGTCTCAGATTCCTGAGCTCAAGCAACCCACCAGCATAGTCCTCCCAGAGTGCTAGGTTTATGGATGTGAGCCATAGCGCCTGGCCCAACACAGGCAATTTTATTAACAGCAAAGACACTCCACTCACCCCAACAAAGTTAAATTTAAAAAATACCTCTCCCCTATTTCCCACTAATCCCCCCCCCAAACACCTTATTCTTTTACCTTATTGCCCTATTTCCCATTTCCCCCCTCCAAACACTTTATTTCTCCAAGTACTTTGCTTCTTTTCGTTGCAGGTTTTTTGTTTGTTATTTTTAGCTACATAAAACCATGTATTTTAGGCTGGGTGCAGTGCTTCACTGGAGTTAGGATGCAGAGGGAGATCCGAAAGATCAGCAAAGGAATGGTACTTAAGGTTAGACCAGAAGTAGTCAGCCAAAGACTTAGTTTTTTAGACTGAGTTTTTTTTTTAGAAGATACTACTATATTTTGATTGAGGGCTTACCATGTGCCTAGAAGCATGCTGAGAGTTTCACATACATTGTTTCATGTAATCCGCATGGCAGTCCTCTAAAATAAAGAGGTCACTTGCCTGATCTCTACAGATGGAGTTTCTGCTTGCTTGGATAGCATCCAGTTCTATCTGTCTCCAAAGCCCACCCACCACACCGCTGGTCACCACATCCTACACTACAGAAAGCCCAAGATAAACTGGGAGCTATGTACTAGCTGGTTCGGTGTCATTTTCCTCTGGCAGAAAACATAGATTTGAGTGTTGTTCAGAGGGTTGATAGTTTCAATTTTCTTCTTTTGGAAAGAAAAAAAAAGGGTGACAGTACCTATATCATACCCTCCTTCCATTCCTCATTCTCTTCTTTAAAACATCCACAATTTGTCAGTGTTTATTATGAAGAAAGGAATTGTTGAATATTTCGTGTTAGAATGGATTTTGTGACTGGGTAGTGCCACTGCTTAAAGATAATGTTTTCTCCTAGTAGTCTATGAGTTAGTTTATAATTGGTGAACTTGGAAATGTGAAGTTTTGAGTAAATTTTTCCTTTTTTTTTTTTACTGTTGTGTTTCCTTTATTCCTTAAAAATTAAGGAGAGGACTGTTTTGTAGGTACTTTATGTGGTGGTTGATTGTCTTCAATGCTCAAAGGGCCTTTATATCGCTCTGTATTCATATATATATATCCCTTATTTGTCTTTCCTTTGTTGTACTGAAATTTTATAACATGAGTTGTCAAGTACTTAGTGAGCTTCTCCATGGGAGATACTGTAAGGAGATATACTAAGATGCTCTTGGCCCTGTCCTGGGAATTAAAAATAAATTCCCTCGCCATCCTTAACAGGCAGCCTAAACTATTTTACTAGTCTCTTCTGAGAAACTATAACTAGCAATCATAACATCTAGGTAGTAATAATAATAATTTATTATAATCAAAACTAAATGTCAGGCCATCTGCCAAAATATATTCAAACACATATGAAAGGGTGCCCCCCTTTAAAAAGTAGAACTCCGTGAATGTTAACTGCAAAAGTATATTTTCAGGTTATTTTACATGTCAGTATGTGCCTATGTATGTATATGAATAAAATACAACTGATTTAAAATCAAACTTCTGCCATATCTTCATTGGAACAAGTAGAAAGTCATATGACTAAAGAAATGATTACTTGAAGCTTTGCTAACGAGTTGAAGCAAATCTTATGGAGGTAATCATATTTCATTTGGCTGGCAGTTCTAAAAGCTTCAAGATCTCCATTGTTTTTTTCTGCAAGTTTCAGCAAGAGCTGAAGGTTCTTGCCGTCTGCACACCCATCAGCAGTCTATTTAGGGAGAATGACTTTCCCTAGGTTCATCCATTTTTCCATTTCTCTTTCATAAATGGAAGTAGTACTGAAAATTCATATTTTATTTACCAAAAGTTCATTTAAGTTTAAATATTTGTGTTACCAAATGAAATCTCAAGCCCAAACAAATTTGTTAATTTATATTTCCTTTAATTTTTTTCTTGTGATTCCCTGAACTTATCTGAAAATAGCAATGGTCATAAATTTGGGGGAGAATGGCTTTCTTGTTGCTTTATTTTTTTTTATCTTTCATTCTCATTTTTTTCTTATAATTAATATACTGATTTCCAAAATGTAATTTCCATATTTTATATCCTTTTTCATCTTATCTGCCATTAACTTTAAACATTTGACATTCCTTGCTTTCATTCCTACTCCTCACCCCATGGTTTTCCTGAACTCATTTATATTTTAATATTGGTGTTTCCTATGGTTATATTTTCATCTTGGATATGGGGTTAACAACCATGGAGGGCTTGTTTCAATTTGCAAATCATGTAAATAGTAAGAGTCTAGTGTCCAGAATATATATGAACCATTACAACTAAAAAAACCCTCAATTTAAAAACGGCTCAAATAAACATTTCTCCAAACAATATATACAAAGAACCAACTAGTACATTTAAAAAATCCAGAATTAATTAGTCATAAGAGAATTGCAAATCAAAACCATCCGATGCGACTTTACTCTCACTCGGATGGCAACAGAAATAATAATAAAGGGATCTAGCCTGAGCAAGAATGAGACACCATTTCTATTATAAATAGAAAAAGAAAATTAGCCAGGGTTGGCAGTGGGTGCCTTTAGTCCCAGCTACTTGCGAGTCTGAGACAAGAGGATTGCTTGAGCCCAAAAGGTTGAGGTTGTTGTGAGGTATGATGACATCACTGCCCTCTAGTCAGGGTAACAGACCAAGATTGTGTTTCTATAAACAAACAAGCAAATGAATGAATAAATAATGTTGATGTAGGATAGGGAAGAATTGGAACACTTAAATGTTGTTGATGGGATGTAAAATGGTTTAGCCACTATGCAAAACAATTTGACAATTCCTCAAAAAGTTAGGCATAAAATTACCATATGACCCTGCAATTCCACTCTCAGTTATAAATATCCCAGAGTTGAAAACATATGTCCATACAAAAACTTCTATACAAACAACTAAAATGTTTGAAAACTGATGAATGGATACAGTTGGAATATTACTTGGCCATGAAAAGGGAAAAAGCACAAATACATGCTACAATATGAACTTTGAACTTTGAAAACATTTGAAAACATGAACTATGAACTTTGAACTTTGAAAACATTGTGCTATGTGAACAAAGCCAGACACAAAAGGTACATATTGTCTTCATTTATATGAAATGTCCACAGTAGGTAATCTACAGAGATAGAAAGCTCATCAGTGGTTGTCAGCTGGGGGGGGGGAGGGGTGAAGAAAGGGAAGAGACTGCTTAAGAGGTATATGGTTTCCTTTGGGGTTGAAAATGTTCCATAATTAGAATGGTGATAGTTGTCCACATTGTGAACATACTAAATGTCACTAAAGGCAAGTTTTATGTGTATTTTACCATAATAAAAAAGAAGCATCTAGAATAAATAAATAAAAGCCTGCAGCTCTAAAACCAGTCATCTGCCCCCAAAGTTATCTGAAGGTGCACCAATTTTGAGAGGCTCTATTCCTTTAACAATAAATGGTCCAGAAATATAATTAATTAAGGGGCTAGATTCCTCTGAGCATAATACCAAGCTCCTTAGCTAAATGTTTCAAAACCTCTGTTGCAGATTGAATTGCATCTCCTCAAAATTCATGTTAAAACCTTAGTCTCCAATGTGATTTAAGTTAGTATTTCTAAAGAGGTTTTAAGGTTAAATAAAGTTGTAAGAGTGGGGCCATAATCCAAAGGATGATATCCATGGAGAAGAGGAAGAAACCCTAGTCATTTGGCAGCACCAAGGAAAGCCCCTGTGAGGACAGGATGAGTAGGTAGGTGTTTACAAGCCTAGGAGAGAAGTCTCTGGAGAAAGCACATCTTCAGTATCTTGATCTTAAACTTCCAGCCTCCAGAAGTTTGAGAAAAAAATTTCAGCTGTTGAAGCCACCCAGCCTGTGGAATTTTACTACAGCAGCCTAAGCTGACTTATAACCACCACCACCACCCACTTCTCTCCTCACCCTGAACATCGATGAAAGCCACAAAGCCAACTGTACCGTCTTCCTTCACATGGTCCTAAGATCGGAGGCACCTTAGCGCTACCTATGGGCCATAGAGGGATGACTTGCAGTGACAGGGGCTGTGTGCCAGAAATAGTTTGAGAAAACTAAATCTTGGTCTAGAATAAGAGGTAGTAAACTCTCACTTGAATTGGTTGGAGAATGGAGTGAGGTTAACTGGCTGCTCAGAGTTGAATATTGTACATACCTAGGTATAATTTCCTCAGGACATTTTACTCATATCTCTGTGGAATTAGGCTTCCTTTGATTCCTTTGTCTCTCCTTCTAAATGATTAGCTTCATGAAGGTAGGAAATGAATCTGGATCATCTTACTTAAAGACATAGAGTAGGCTCAGTTTAGAAACCCAATAAATATTTACTGAGCATGTACTACATGTCAGACCCCAAATTACTCAGTTTTGGATTGAATTGTTACTTTCAAAGAATTTGAAATCAATAAAATTACCTAAGTACTAAAGCCCATTCTGAATATTGTAGAGAAGTTTGGATATAAGATATTTGGTAAGACTAGGGAGGAAAAAAACCCAAACACAAAGCCTGATGCTTAGGAAGAAATCCTTGGACAGAGGCTTCAGAGGGGTGGCAATTCGTAGTATAGCTGCAATGAAAGAAGATGTGAAAAAGGAAGAAGCTGTTTCCTGGACATCACTAGGTGAATAGGAAACAAGAGCAGCTTCCTCCATGGCAGATGATTCCTCTGTACTGTCATGGGCCATCTTCTCTTTGATCACAGTTGCCTTGTAGCAAAGGCATGAACATCACCCCAGGCAGTCACTGACCAAGTCCCTTGGGCTTTTGCCCTTGGCATAAGAGGCACCTTTAAGAACTAGAGGTGGGATAAGGAAACTGCTCCAGATTTGTGGTCACCAGGAGGATGAGTTGGAGAAGCACTGGGATTCCAACAACTGAGAAAAATTTCTGGTTGGAGTAGGGTTGGTCCCTATAGCAGGAGTGTCCAACCTGTGGCCTGTGGGGTGCATGCAGATTATTTGAGGACTGTTTTGCTTATCTGTGGTGCTGAATATTGAGAAATTTATGCATGGACTTTTTTTTTTTTCAGCTTTCATTATTGTTTGTGTGTTTACTGTGTGGCCCAAGATAACTTTTCTTCTTCTGATGTGTGGCTGATAAGAAAAAAGGCTGGAGACCCCTGCTGGCAAGAGGAGGTGGGAAAATGTCTAATATTGCACAGTATGAAATTAAGTTGTTTTACATTTGGGCAGATAAACTAGATTGCTTGAATATGATTTCACATTTTTTTAATTAAAATAATTTAGAAGGCATTTTTGGATCGTAGGTTCCTTGAGATTTCTCAGGATTAGATCACTGTTTTTATGTAACCAAGTCATAGGGAAAAAAGTCCCATTTATCTTTGATGTTTAGATTTGATATAAATACAAATTTCCTTTATCAAAGCTGCCTTACCAGTCTCCTGGCAAAAACATAAAAGGATAAAAGAATCATTGTGCTGCTTATTTTAGCAGAAACAAAATGATGGAATTCACAGGGCAGCCTCACAGTGGTCATAATTATCCCTGTCTAAATATGTTAACTTTTCCAAACTAAGCCTGTTTTATGGTTTCAATCTTATTTTTGTACCTTTTGGATTAGCAAAAGATTTTCTTTGGCTTTGCAGAAAGTCAATCTCTCAGGAAACAATTGAATTAATCTTCATGGCTATCTAGAGTCCTTTGGATTCTTCCTCATGTCTGCATTTCCTCAAAATGTCTCCATTGAAAGAATAAAGAATGTTCTGCATTGCTTAGTATTCAAATGATCAGGAAATATATAATGAGTTTCATATTCTGAAATGTTACCATCCCAATAACACCTTAAGACCTGTTAAGTATTTTAGAAGATTTTTTCAGCTTTACAGCATTCAGGACACTTCTTGCTTCAAAGAAATTCTTTCTTTCTCCTTCGCCTTTTTTTTTTTTTTTTTTTTTTTTTGAGATAGAGTCTCACTATGTCACCCTCGGTAGAGTGCCATGCTCACAGTAACCTCAAACTCTTAGGAATCTAAGTGATTCTTTTGCCTCAGCATCCCAAGTAGCTGGGACTATAGGCACCTACCACAATGCCCAGTTATTTTTGTTGTTGTTGTTGTTGTTGTTGTAGTTGTCATTGTTGTTGGGCAGGCCTGGGCTTTGAACCCGTCAGCTCAATGTATGTGGCTGGCACCTTATCCATTGAGCTACAGATGCCAAGTCTCTTCTCCTCCTCCTCCTCCTCCTTCTTTTTCTTCTCCTCCTCCTCGTTCTCCTCCTATTGTTTTTTGAGACAGAGTCTCACTCTGTCCAACTAGGTAGAGTGTCATAGCATCATGATAGCTCACAGAAACCTCAAACACTTGGACTCAAGTGATTCTCCTGCCTCAGCCTCCCCAGTAGCTGAGACTACAGGTGCCCGCCATGACACCTGGCTACTTTTTCTGTTTTTAGTAGAGACAGGGTCTCACTCTTGCTCAGGCTGGTCCTGAACTCTTGAGCTTGGGCAATCTACCCACCTCAGCCTTTCAGAATGGTAGGATTACAGGTGAGACTCACTGTGCCTGGCCATATTGTAAATTCTTATATAATATTACAGTTATCTGGAGAGTCTCCAACTAACTAGGCTTCATTATTACCTAATTGGAAGGAAGGTTTTTTTTTTAATGTTAGAAAATGTGTTTGAATAGACTGAAGCTCAATTAGCTGTTAACCACAATTTATTGAGCACCTGGTATGTGCCAGACATTGTACTAAATTCTTTGACATCATTACAGTGTCTCTTCTAATAAACGTGTTAAATGAACTAAAGGAGTTTTAAGTCAATCTACTCTCTTAAAATTTCCTAATAAATTAAAAAGAAATGTCCAGCCTATGCAAAATGTCATTTAAATATTTTTAACACAAGTATTGCTAGTATTCCTTTCCTGGTTTTTATTGTCAATGAACTTTTTACTAATGTTACACAAATGAGACAAGATGTCTTGTCAGAGAAAAATACACAAATTACCAGCATTCGTAACTTCTGTTACCAATTTCCTCTTTGGTGTGCAGTGGTTTGACTTTTATAAGGTGCACATATTTTTAGTTATTTCATTCTTAGAAGTTAAACAATTTATTTTGGAGACATGAGGCTCAGAAGAAAAATTAGAAAAATGGAAAGCAGAAAAGCATTGGAAAGTTTAACATGATTATTATTATGTATAAAGAAAATAAAAGTAGTGAGAAAAGAGAGACTGCTTCAAAAATAAAAATGTGAAAGAATATTTTAGGAGGGCCCTGAGCTGCCTTTCAGCCACTACAGACAAGACAGACTAGAGGAAGCTGAGTTCAATTATAGAAAGTGATGTTTAAAGAACCAGTGGAGGAGAAGAAGTAATGTGGATGACTAGAGAGGTGCAGAAATCTCCCGACCTCTGTTCCTTAAATAACTTCTAGCTTTGGAGAGAGAGCTAGAGTCTTAGGGTATATAACTATGCCAGTAGAAAGGATTAGGACTAGTTAAATTCTTGAGATTCCTTACTAGTGTTCCTGGAATCTTACTATACAATGTAACATTTTAGGCCTATAATAAAGAAAATAGCAAATATGTTTTATATTTGTTCTTTTGACCTTGATCAAGCTTCCTGACTTCCTCAAACAAGTAAAAAGATTTTTAAACAAGGTAGAATTTTTACTTCTATTCACTGTATTTAGTAACCAGTTCCAGTAGTTTGGGTTTTTTTTTTTGTTCGTTTGTTTTTGTTATTTTCATTCATTCATTTATTTATTTATCTATTTTTATTTTTAAAATGTATTATATATGTTTATATATTATATAAATAAATTATTTCAAATTAATATGAGGGATGAATGTTTAAGTTACATTGTTTTCAATTCTAAGGTAAAGTTAAGGAATGTAAGGTAAGTGGTAGCTGAGCCCTCCTGCTTCCCCTCCTCCCCTGTCCCTTCTCTCCCCTCCCCTTTGCTGGACTATATTTGTGCTTTATCTTTTGTGTGGGCATGTAGTTGTTTACATATTAGTTTCATATTAATATTGAGTACATTGGATACTTTCCCCCCCATTCTTCAGAATGTGTTTCAACTGCATCATAAAAAAAAATCTGGAGGCATCATGTTACCAGATTTCAGGTTATACTACAAGTCTACAGTGATCAAAGCAGCATGGTACTGGCATAAAAATAGAGATATAGATCTAAAAAATAGAGTAGAGAACCTAGAAATGAACCCAGCCACATATCTCCATTTGATCTTCAATAAACCGAACAAAAGCATGCACTGGGGAAAAGAATCCTTATTTAATAAATGGTGCTGGGAGAACTGCTTAGCCACATGTAGAGACTGACACTGGACCTGCACCTCTCACCATTAAGAAAAATTGACTCTTATTGGATAAAAGCTTTAAATTTAAGACATGAGATAATAAAAATTCTTGAAGAGAATGTAGGGAAAAATGCTTGAAAAAATTGGCCTGGGAAAGATTTTAGGAAAAAAAACCCATTGGAAATTGCAGCATCACTAAAAATAAATAAATGAGATGATCACATGATCAATCTAAAAAGTTTCTGCACAGTTAAGGTATCACAACTTAAACACACAGACAGCCTTCAGACTGGGAGAAGATATTCGCATGCTATGAATCTGAAAAAGGACTGATAACTAGAATCTAGACAGAACTCAAATTAATCAACAAGCAAAGAGCAAACAACCCCATTTCTAAGTGGGTAAGAGACTTAAACATCTGCTCTGAAGATGACAGACAAATGGCCAAAAAACACATGAAAAAATGCTCATCACCTCTAGTTGTCAGAGAAATTCAAATCAAAAATATTCTGAGATATCACTTAATTCCAGTGAGATTAGTTCACACCACAAAGTCCAAATTTTTAGATGCTGGTGTGGATGTGGAGAGAAGGCAATCCTTCTACACTGCTGGTGTGATTGTGAATTAATATAACCTTTATGGAAAGAAGTATGGAGAATTTTTAAAGAACTGTAAGTAGATCTTCTATTTGATTCTGCAATCCCATTACTAGGTATTTACCCAGAAGAACAAAAATCATTTTACTACAAGGACTTTTGCAATACAATGTTTATTTCAACTCAACTCACAATTGCCAAGTCATGGAAGCAACCCAAATGACCATCAACCCATGAACGGATTAACAAACTGTTGTATGTGTATACCAGGGAGTAAGACATAAGAAAAGATGGAGGCTTTACATCTTTTGTATTTATTTATTTTTTGAAAAAGAGTCTGACTTTGTCACCCAGGCTGGAGTGCAGTGGCCTGATCAACATGGCTTACTGCAGCCTCAAACTCCTGGGCTCAAGCAATCCTCCAGCCTCAGCCTCCTTAGTTGCTGGACCTAAAAGTGTGTGCCACCACACCTAGCTATTTTTAATTTATTTTGTAGAGATGGGATCTCCCTATGTTGCTCAAGCTAGTCTGGAATTCCTGGTCTTAAGTGATCCTGCCAGATCAGCCTCCCCAAGTTCTGGGATTACAAGTGTGAGCTTCTACACCTGGCTTCCAATAGCATTTTAATTAAAACTCTGGAATAGTGTGCATTTTAAATATTAACTTTAAGAGTGTGAGAAACAAGGGAGTGAAGGAGACCAGGTGAATCTGTAGGAGTAATCCAATTCCAACTCCTGCACACTGAAATGCTAGCCAGAGTTAGTTTCAGATGTGGGCAATTTACATTAAATAGAGTGGGTAAAGCAAATGGGACAGTTTAAGTGAGCACTGAATGAATAGGAACATAAATATGTTTGGATTAATAAATGGTCATATTCACAGGCTGCAGTAAAATCCCTATCTCTTCTCACTTGGAGAAAACTTGCCAATTGGACTGAATGCAGTCGGTCATGATATTGGGTGCTGAAACCACAGGAGTGGCAAACTCAGCTCATGAAACTGAATTTCCAATGTCTATAGTTCTATTTCAGAGGCACTTGAGCATTCAATATCCCATGGTAAGGAATGCATAAAAGATGGTAAGAAGCAAGCAAATAAACAAAACCCACACAACTAAACAAGCCAAAAGAAAAAGAAAAAAAAAAAAAAAAAAAAAAAGCCCAAATTACAAAAACAAAAACTTTTGCTTTTTAACACAAACATAAATTTCCAGACTCTGCGTGGGGCTGCCAAACTTAGCTTTTTTTTTTTTTTTGAGAAAATATAATCTATATGTTGCTTGATAGGAAGAGAATGATGGTGCCAACTCCCAGTAATGAATGGGTGACCAGCTCCATGGCACAGAACTAACTACTAACTACTGTTTTATTCATTATGGCGGGTCCTGTTTTCATAGTCTTGAAGGTGAAGCTGAATATGGGGGCTTGGTGTACTTTAAAGCCTTCCAATTGTTGAGCTCTAGCATTCTAGTGGCTGAGTTATGAATAGGAAGCAAACTGAGGAAACTGGAAATCTTTCTAAAAGACTACCAGGGAAGTCCAAGAGCAGATCCAGATTAGCCTCCTCAGTGTCACAGTAGGTAAAGGCCATCCCACTTTGGAAATTTTTTGACATTGTTTGCCTTGTCTCCAACTCATAGGGGATTCTAGGATTCCTAAGATAAAGAAAATTTGGAATTCTGTTCATTGATGTGCCAATTGAGTTTTATTTCACAAGTAGCTATGGACCTCAGCAAATTTCAACATTTGTTGTTTTTCCCTTCTAAGAAGTAGGTAAAGGCAGTTTAAAGGCTCTAGTTTTGCCATATGATAAAAATCATGCCATGTCTGATGGACTAAAATGAACTAGAAAATCTGATTTTGGTATTTACTTTCTACTTTTGAATAATTTCAAAAAAAGAAAAAGTTGCAAAAAGAAATAGTACAAATAATTCATATATACCAAACCCCTTTACTAGATATACTAATTTTTAACATTCTTGGCAATCTATTTTATGCCCATAGTAACTCATAAAGTTGAATTAACCTTGCTCAATTTGGAACTGATTTGGGACTCTGTCATACAGACATGCTGATAGAATCATCAGCATTACTAATTATACATTTGCACATTGTTTAATAGAACAGAACTCAAACCCATCTTCTTGTACTGGTCATTCATTGATTTATGCTTTTGCCTTATTTTCAACAAATTATTAAATATAAATCATATGTTTATTGGGTAGCCCACTCCTAATGTCTTGGATAACTTTACATATTTAGGAGGCTTAACTTGCGATGTTAAATTGAAGAATAAAATTTTAGCCCTTTTTCAAAACAGAGGAAAATAAATAAGACATAAACTTCCCAAGATTTCCTAGGTTTGGCTCTTGCACTCCATCTTCTGGCTAAAAGTTGGTAGTGAGACATGACATGTTTAAATTGAGCAAATCAATTGTTACAATCAATTACATCACCTAGAGCCTTCAGGGCACTAGATTTAAACAAAAGAAAGGCATTGACATTATACCAGTGAATATGTACTATGTCCATAGAAGAAAATCAATGCATGAGATCAGAAAGAAGATGACTATAAAGTTAGAATGACATCTTCTGCTTACCTGAAATGCCAGAAGGTCAAGATTTATGGACAGGTGATGGAGGCAAGGGAGAAAAAGCTGGGGGTGAAGGCAGAGGAGATGGGATCAGGCATAGGCAGCAGCAGTCTGATAATTGGGATTATACCCTCCATTTCAGGTAGCCTTTCTTAAGTTGCCACCTCTGAGATACAGGCTCCTTGAAAGCAAGAACTTAGTCCAATTTATCCTTGGATCACCCACAGACCACAGAGTTTCTTATTCAGAATGAGCTGCTAATGTACGTGTCTTGCTTTTGTTTAATACATGCAGTCATACTTTTTACACCTTAGTCTTAAATACAAGCCAGGCATGGTGTGGCTCACGCCTGTAATCCTAGCACTGTGGGAAGCTGAAGTGGGTAGTTTGCTTGAGCTCAGGAGTTCAAGACCAGCCTGAGCAAGAGTAAGACCCTGTCAATACTAAAAACAGCAAAACTAGGCACGTGTCTTGATGGGTGCCTATAGTCCCAGCTACTCAGGAGCTGGGACTGAGGCAAGAGGATCTCTTGAGCCCAAGAATTTGAGGTTACTGTGAGTTAGGACACCTTGGTACTCTACCCATGGTGACAGAATGACATTCTGTCTCAAAAAAAAAAAAAAAAACAAACCCACAAATATAATGTAATAAATGATGCTGTGGTATCGAGAATTTCAACTGAGTGAAATGTGTAGGTTTTGGATAACTAAGACAAAAAGCCTATACAACTTTCAGTCTCCAAGGGATCAAGCATCCTTTTTTTTGCTCAGGCATTCCCTGTCTTTAACCTCATCTCTGTTCTGATTCAAGAAGCCTTGCTAATAAGTTTCACTAGGAGTCAAAATACAATATGTTAACTCATTCTGACCAAAGGCAAAAGAGTGAAAAATAATACATACTGTTTATCAAAGAGCACTGTGTGCTGTGTATTCGCTACATACACTGCCCCAATTAATCTTCTAAATACCATTCGGGGTCTTATGGACATCTGGAGCTCAGCTTTGGCCTGAGTGTTGAGCTTAAATCCTGCTAGTTGCTTTTGGCTTCTGCTTTGGAAATCTGTTTCAGTGATATTTCTGTTATCTCTGAACTTGTGTATGATCAGTGGTCATCTGCTTGCATTGTATTTATTCATCATAACAACATCAGTCATGCAAACATGGCGAGACATTTGTATTTGCTGTAAATATTAAAATACAGCATTTGCTTTCAAATACAGGCAAGTATTCTACATGAAACTGGAGTGAAAAATCTGCTTTAAGTGTTTAGATGTTGGAATTCTATCAGTCTGTTGAAAAATGAATCATGTTTATTATCGCAATGCTAGTCAGTGTGGAAGCCTTTCATTTTATGTAAAAGAAAGCATGTCAGCTTTAGGATAAATATCCTTTTTTTGAGTTAACAAATGTTTGTGCAAATTTAAATGATAATATATGGCAGAATAATAAAGATTAGTAGAATAACTTATAATTCTAGACTACGTGGAATTGTTTTGGTATACTAGCATTCTTAACATTAAATAAAGTGATATTTCAAAGCTACATTTATTATTTTAATTTTATTTAAGTCATAATCTTCTAAAAGTATTATGTTGCTTAATCTATGGTTGCTTTAAAACCAGCATGTTAATCATGACACTTATTTCACAAGATGGGCCAGGTGTGGTGGCTCACGCCTGTAACCCTAGCACTCTGGGAGGCTGAGGTGGGTGAATTGCTGGAGCTTGGGAGTATGAGACCAGAATGAGCAAGAATGAAACTTGCTCAAATGGAAAAATTAGCCAGTTATGATGGCACGCACCTGTTGTCCCAGCTGCTTGGGAGGCTGAGGGAAGAGGATCACTTGAGCCTAGGAGTTTGAGGTTGCAGTGAGCTACGATGATGCCAATGCACTCTAGCCCAAGTAGCAGAGCAAGATTCTGTCTCAAATAAAATAAAAAATAAAATAAATAAAATAATAAAAAATAAATTTAAAAAAATTTAAAAATTCAACAAGAAGGAAAATTTCCAAAATCATCCTATAAGATGGTTCATGATAAATCCTCTTTGATTTGAACATAATAAAGACTAAAGAGAGAAGAGTAGAATATTTATTTCAAAATGAGCTAGTCTAGTACCTCAATTCTTTACCAATCCAAGTTGAAAGTGGGCTCTACTTATTATGTATATTAGGTAGCTACTGGATGAGAAATCTAGCAGCTGACAGGTTGAGAAATTAATCTCTCTTCTCCATTATTCTCTCTTCAATTATTATTGAACTTATAATATTTGATTAATGATTAATAATAAAACTTTAATGATAAAAGCATGTTAATATGATTGGTTGATTGCAAAATGGCTCTAATTCTGTATGCCTCCATGCATTTGAGGCCTTTGTAACATGACTTTGGAGGCCCACCAATCAAGAAATGGGATCTATTTTTCCACACTTCAAATATGGGCTGCTTTGTGACTTATTTTAGCTAAAAGAATGCAACAAAAATGATCCATATCCCCATGCTGAACCCAATTCTCAAGGGTTCTTGCATGCTTCTGTTCACTCTTTGAACCCTCTCATGCCATGAGAGCAAGCTCGGTTATCTGCTGGAGGATGAGAGACCTCACACAGCAGAGTTGAGTGGTGCAACTAATGACATCCTATGTGAGCCAGCTCCAAGCCCACCTGCCAAGTGACTGCAGCCACAGAAGCTGAGGGATCCCAACAGATCAGGCACAGATAGGCAGAACCACCCCACTGATAGAATGGCAAAGAATAAATGTTTAGATATACCTCTGAAATTTGTTGTTTCTGGTTACACAGCATTACTGTGTCAATAGATAACTGATATAGTTAATGAACACTTTTTAATAAAAACATCAGGTTTATTCTTTTATTCCAGAAATCCATGTTATGACATTTGGGTTTGGCCTTGATAACTTTACATCCTGGACATCTAGAAGGAGCCAAAGTGTAGGTTTGGTTCATCTCTGTGAGGAAAGAACTAAGGCTTGTGAGGGCTTGGAGCTTCCTCAGGCCCAAACCGGGGTCCATCTCACTCTAGAACCATGTTTTTAACCACTATGCTACATCCTCTCTCTAGCACAGTCTCTGGGATGAGCTTCTGCAAGAATGGCAAAGTCACTGTGGAGTGATGGACATTTTATTTTGGGTAAGAAATGAAGAAGAAGCTTCCATTTGAAAACTGCTATGTTTATACAGCATTAAAAACTTGATTTTCTAGAAAAATAGTCTGAAAGGCAGAAAGGTTATAATCCCATAACATGCTGGCACACAGATGCTCAATAAAAGCTTATGAAATTAATGGAACATATCAATGATATGTGTTCCCCAGCTTAAAGAAAGAAAATCTCTTAAAATTATGATTTTATAATACAGCCCTTTATGCTACTGTCCTGACACAATTTGCTCTATAATTAGGCAAAAGCAATAATTTGGCCCTGGGAAGTCCTAGTGGGCCACCCTCCCCAGTTTAGACCAAGCTGCCACTAGAAGGGAAGTGGCTGGGGAGTGCAGCGGTGTGTTTGTAGGGAAGCATCAAAGAGGCGACCTGTAGTGTAAGGATGTGAATGAGAGAAAGTCAGTGGTTCCCAAAGTGGTGTCAGGACCAGCAGCATCAGCAGTGCCTGGAAACTGGTTAGAAATGCAGATTCTCAGGCCTTGCTCAGAACTGCTGAGCCAGAGCTCTGGACTCCAGCAATATGCATTCCAGCACATCCTTCTCATGAAGGAGGAGAAGAACTAGGCAAGAGAAAGTGTCATTCCAAAGGAGGAACTTTGAATTTTCTTCTTTATATGCATTATGTTTGAGGCTTGCTCTATGTACAGAAAGGAGGCACAAGAAAGCTTCCCATAACTCTCTTCCCAGGGGTTCCTGGAACAGTTGGAGTTTCCCTGTTCCCTGGCTCAGTTTGTTAAAAATGAGGGTCAGCAGGAAGGAGAAAAGTGAAGAGTGGGAAAAGGCAGTGAGCAATTGAGGTGGCAGGAGCAACTAAGACTGGCGCCAGTGGCCAGCTGCGACCAGCCACTGACAACCAGTGGGCTTCTCACTTCCTGGGGCTGAGCAGGCAGCCACCCTTGCTCCTCCTCTGGCTGCCCTGATGGGATTGGAGCACCTTGTATGTCATGTGAAAACTATTTCCAAGCAGAGTGCTTTGCCTCCAGCTGTGAAATTGATTAGTGGCCTTAAAATCCCGGAAGAGTGTTTACCAGCCGCTGGAGTTGCTATTTTAAAACTGGACAAGAAAAGAGTATGTGAGAGGGGATTGGGTAGTGGATTATGTTCCAAATATTTTTTTCCCTTGAAGTTGAGGAATGGCACACACGAGGGAAAAATATGTGAGAAAATGTGATACAATTTTACTCCCTATATTAGAATTTTAGTTAATTGTTTTAAAGTTATTTTTAAAATGAGTATCAAGAAATTTAGCTTTCAGGGGTGGGCACAGTGGTTCACATCTGTAATCCTACCACTCTGGGAGGCCAAGGAAGGAGGACTGCTTGAGCGCAGAAGTTTGAGACCAGCCTAAGTAGGAATGAGAACCCGTCTTCACTAAGAGACAAAAAATTACCCAGGCTTTGTGGCAGGCATCTGTATTCCCAGCTACTCAGAAGGCTGAGGCAGGAAGATCACTCAAACCCAGGAGTTTGAGGTTGCTGTGAGCGAGGGTGATGCTACCACACTCTAGCCTGGTCAACAGAGTGAGACTCAGAGAGAGAAAGACAAAGAGAAATTTAACTGTTAGATATTTAAAAGATTGTGGAATTAGAAGATGGAAATGAGCCCTGAAGACCCTAGGAAAGGGGTGCTCCTTGCTGACTGTTTGACCTGAGTGAATTATCTACTTGTATTCAGGAATACTCTACGAAATATAGAATGAAGATCAAAAGTTCCTTTTACAATAGACATGACAAATTTAAGTGATTACTCAGATCTGGATCCCCCCCTCAAGTTCATTGTTCTCCATAAAGGCTTGGTTAAAACCTGCCAATTGTTTATTGTTTATTGTTTAAGACCCTAAGCATGCAGAAAAGTTTATCCATGGATCATTCCATTAATCTACTGTATTGATCCATAATAACAGTACATAGTTGCATGGTAAATGTATACAGGTACATGTATTTATACAATATGTAATGATCAAATTAAGGTAATTAGTATATCCATCATCTCAAATATTTATCATTTCTTTGTGTTGAGAACATCCCAAATCTTCTCTACCAGCTATTTTGAAACATATGATAAATTATTGATAATTATAGTTACCCTACTGTGCTATCAAATGCTAGGATTTATTTCTTTTATCTAACTATATTTTGGTACCCATTGGTTAATCTCATTTTATTCCCCCACCCATCCTTCCCAGGCTTTTATAACCATTATTCTACTCTCTACTTCTTTGAGATTAACTTTTTTAGCTCCCACATATAAATGAGAACATGAGATATTTATCTTTTCTTCTTTTATGTACCTGAATAGTATTCCATTGTGTATATGTACCACATTTTCTTTATCCATTCATCTGTTGATGGACATTTAGATTGACTCCATGTTTTGGCTACAGTGAGTAATATGCTTTGCTGGACATGGGAATGCAGGCATCTCTTCCATGTACTTATTTCCTTTGTTTGTTTGTTTTTGGATGTAAACCTAGTAGTGGGATTACTGGGTCATATTAGCCATAGCTTTCTTTATCCAACAAATATTTATTGAGCACCTACTGTGTGGTAAAATAACACCAGAGACATAAAAGTAAAAAGACATTCAGTCTAGCAACTGGGCATGGCGAGTCTGGGGAGACAAGACTCCAGGCATCTCTGGCTAGTGTGATCTGCCCATAAACATCTCTTTGAGGACACAGGGAGTTAGGGAGAGACTTCTGGACCCTATGAGAAGAACAAAAGCAGTGAAAAACTGGCACTGGGCTGCATGTGTTCATTTGGTCTAATCCTGCTGTCAGCTATAAGTACAGCAGTAGTGAGATTGCAAACTGGAAAGGCCTTACCTGTGAGCTGTTTTGGGTTTTTTTTTGGACTTGGCACTCAGTTGAACTACCTTGGGAGAACTTGAGCAAGAGTGTGGAGGATTTTAAGCACTGAGCTGCTGAGTCAGAGGGAGCTAATAGTGTTTGGCTGTGGGCGCTGTGGAACCATTGTGGGAGAAGTGCCCCAATCCCCACTCCCCACAAACTCTGCCCTCAGGGTCGCACAGCAAGGATCAGGTGGGAGCGAGTAATCTAATCTAGTGACTGAGCAGCCTAAAGGCAGAGACTGAGACACCTTACAGCCTTAGCCCTCAGGAGCATAGAGTGAGACAGTTTTGGCACACTGGGTAAGTGGATAGTCACCTCAGGAGTGATCCCAGCAACAAGTGCTTTCTGGGAAAGCTTCTGCTTAGCCCTGTTTAGCAGTTTAAAGTGCCTTTTAAGAGGGCTGCGGAGAGATTTAGGCTCTCCATCCTGTGAAGCTTGAGAAATCAGCAAAGGCCTCCAGTCTCCATCTCATACAGGCGTATCAGCATTATGATTAATATCTCATACCCTAGAAGATCACTTGTTGCCCAGACAATATTCAGCAAGATATAAACACTGCTTTGTTTTTTGTTTGTTGTTGTTTGTTTTGTTTTGTTCTTTGATTCCAACAGTTTCCCTATAGATTTTTCTTTTCCTTTTTTTTTCTTTTCTTTCTTTTTTTTTTTTTTTTTTATTAAATCATAGCTGTGTACATTGATATGATCATGGGGCATCATATACTAGCTTCATAAACCATTTGACACATTTTCATCCCAATATTCAACATAGCCTTCCTGGTATTTTCCCAGTCACCGT
>CAUYPK010079926.1:0-59244 GCA_963574355.1 Loris lydekkerianus | reverse complement strand
TTTGTCTTTTAATGTAAGATGTGATTCTTGTATGCAGCAGATATCTGGCTTGAGTTTTTGTATCCAGTCACCCAACCTGTGCCTCTTTAGAGGACAATTTAGACCATTCACATTAATTGAGAATATTGATAAGCCTTTCGAGAGTCCAGTGGACATTTTTAATCCTTTTGCAACTGTGGAAGTTGGAATTTGATCACAATTTTCTGGGTGGGTTTACTTTTGTGGTGGAGGATTACGCGGGTCTTTATGGAGGATGGGTCTGAGAATATCCTGGAGAGCTAGTTTAGTTATGTCAAATTTCTTCAACATGTGAGTGTCATTGAAGTATTTAATTTTTCTGTCATAAATGAAATTCAGTTTAGCTGGGTACAGGATCCTGGGTTGAAAGTTATTTTGTTTTAGTAGATTAAAAGTCGATGAACATTCTCTTCTAGCTTGAAAAGTTTCAGCAGAGAGATCTGCAGTTATTCTAATATTCTTGACCTTGTAAGGTGATGGTTTTCTTGCATCTGGCTGCTTTCAGAATTTTCTCCTTCATATTAACTTTAGTGAAATTTATTATGATGTGTCTGGGGGATGTCTTATTTGGGTTGAGTTGTGCTGGAGTTCTGAAACTGTCTGCTATCTGAATTTCGGAATCTCTTTGCATGTCTGGAAAGTTCTCCTTCATAATCTCATGGAGAAGAGACTCTGTGTAGCCACTTTGTTGCTTTAGGGGATCCCTGTAAGACGAGTATTGGTTTTCTTCTAATTATCCCAGAGCTCTCTGAGAGAGTGATCTGTTTTGCCCTCCATTTCTCTTCCTCTTTGAGAGTTTGGGAGCGTTCAAAAGCTTTGTCTTCAATGTCAGAAACCCTTTCTTCTGCTTGCTCCATTCTGTTCCTGAGGGATTCTACTGTGTTTCTCAGATCTTTGAGGGCTGCGACTTCTTGTCTCAATGTGTCAATATCTTTGGTCATCTGGTCTTTGAATTTATTGAATTCTTGAGATATCTTTTGGGTTACTATTTGGAATTCTAATTCAATGTTATTTGCTATCCAGATTCTGAATTTGATTTCTGACATCTCAACTATTTGTTTGTGCATGGGGTCTTGTGCTGTGTCTGCCCCATTGATCCTTGGGGGAGTTGATCTACTCTGATTATTCATATTGCCAGAGTTTTTCCGTTGATTTTGCCTCATGATTGTTTTTCACCGTTGCCTCTGGCCGTCCTCAGAGTTAGGAAGGTGTCTCTCCAAGATTAAACCCCAGCGGGATCACTGTATTGTTGCTGGATCTTTGTAGGGAGTGACCCTGTGTAGTTCCTGTAGGGCTTCCCCTGCCAGGGAGTTCTGATTGTGGAAATAGCTCCAGAGTGTGACACACCTGGATCCAGCAACAGGGCGGGAGGTGGTGCGCACGGTTCTGGGAGTGTCTGACACCCAGTGACTTTGGCACAGAGAGCCCAAAGCTTCAGCAGTCTCTGGCCAGGAGAAGGGTTCTGCGCAGAGGCAGAGAGGCCTTTGGAGGGCATTCAGCTGCCAGAGTTCCTGGCCAGACGAGTGGGCCTGTGTGGAGGCAGGGAGGGTACAGGAGGGGGGACGCAGGCTTGCACAGCACCCACAGTTCCTGATCAGGGCATGCCGAGGCCCAGCAGATGCACGTCAGGGGTCGCGGTGCAGCTCTTATGGAGGTCTGGGTGATGCCAAGCCCAGGAGTTTGAGGTTGCTATTAGCTGTGATGCCATGGCACTCTACCCAGGGCAGCAGCCCGAGGCTCCAGTGTGCCAAAACCCGTCTCACTCTGCCCCTGAGGGTTAAGGCTATAAGGCGGCTCAGTCCCCGCCTTTAGGCTGCTCAGGTCTAGGTTACTAGCTCTCGCCCAATCCTTGCTCTGCGACCCTAAGGGTGGAGCTTTCCAGGGCAGTTCTCTCACATTGGCTCCCTGCAGCCCACAGCCAAATGCTATTAGCTCTGTCCGGCTGAGCAGCTCAGTCTCGGGTCCTAGAAAATGCCCAAAGTTCTCCACACTCCTGCTCAAGCTCTCCCCAAGGCCGTTCAACTGAGTGCCAAGTCCAAAAACACTGAAACAGTTCACAGCTAAGGCCTTTCCGGTTGGCAGTCTCACTGCTGCATGTACTTAGGGCTGCCAGTGGGATTAGGTTGATGGAACCCACGCAAACACTTGCCAGTTTTCCACTGTTTTTGTCCTCCTCTTGGGGTCCAGAAGACCCTTATTGACTCCCTGTATCCTCAAAGGGATGATTATAGGCAGATCCACGAGCCAGAGATGCCTGGAGTCTTACCTCCCCAGACTCACCGTGCTCAGTTGCAGGGAAGCTGTTACTCGGCCGCCATCTTGCTCCACCTCTATTTCTCATTTTTCAAGAGGACAATTTTTATTTTTCATTTTTCTTATTGTCAAGGACTAACTTGTCCATAAGCTAAAAGCACTAGCTTAAAACTCTTAGCTCATATTCTTTTTCCATAACTAAGTACTTCAAAAGACCTCCACAGTTACTCTGAGGAAGAATTCTGGTCCCAACCATCCCTCTTTGTCACTCAACTATGAAACTTTAAAGTAAATGAACAGAATTTGGAAGAGAAGAAAAGTATTAATAAATCAGGCATTTTCTTTTGTGGTTAAACAGATGAAGTAGTGGTTTGGTCAGTTAGTACAGAACTTAAAAATGGTCTTATGCTAATGAGGCCTTTAAGGGATATAAGTATCTGTGCCCTCTGGAATATAGTAGAAAGAGTACAGGCAATCCCTGGGTTATAAACAAGATCGTTTCTGTAGGTTTATTCTTAAGTTGAATTTGTACGTAAGTTGGAGCAGGTATGTTTACAAGTATGAGTTGCACATCAGTCAGATGTTTGCAACTTGATGACTTACTGTAATAGCCTCTATCTGTTAAGTCCAAGTTGTACATAAGTCAGATTTTTGTAACTCGGGGACCGTTTGTATGGGTCCTGAGCAGAAGTTTTGACTCAATTCTGGCTTCTCATTACTAGCTATAACACTTGGACAAATCACTTATTCTTTCTGAGCCTTCATTTTCTTACCCATAACACATAAAGATGTATTTGTGCTTCCAAAACACTGTGAGCATTCTTGTCATAACATCTGTCACACCATATAGTCATTCTGTGATCATGCCTCATTCCCCACTAGACTGAGAGCTTCAGGGTCTTTGTGACTAGTGCTGAATGCTGGGCTGGGCATGTAGTAGGGGCTCAATAACAAGTTGTTAAATAATTAATGAAAGTTTATTGCAAACTGTAAAGACATTGTATAAATACAAAATATTGCTCTCAGCACTATATGTTCTGTTCAAAGGGTATATAAGAAATTTCCATTTCCTAATTTTAAAGATTAGGAAATGAAAACAACTAAGTAAATTCTTTGGGATATTAAGCTACTACATTTTAAATTAGTTGCTTTCTATATTGAAGAAAAGTGAATTAGTAATCGTTAAGTTGTTTGTTTGTTTGCTACACTTCTTCCATTTTTGTAATCAAGGTACCTCTACTTGGCTTGTCTCTTTAAGAGCCCCAAATCAGATAACGATTATGATCCCTTCTTAGCACACGCAGTCCTCAGGATTCAGAATGTTTTCAGTGATCTTCAGCCTCATATATTTATTAGTTAATAATCATAGCCTAGACTATTCATGTGTTTGTCTTGTTTCCTCTTCTGCTTCTCCCTCCTAGTTAATGCATATAAACTCCAAGAAAGGGAGAGACTCCCTGTAATTCCCCATGCCCATTGGAATGTTGACCCCCTGAGGATGGCAGACATTTGTAGAATGGGTTTTTCTTTACATCCTAACTGAAAATGTATAAGAAATTCAGCATAATGCTAAGAGCTGCATTAGTTTAGACTGAGTAGTAAAATGTTCTTACTGTGAGATGGACGTATTTGCATAAACAATGTGTAAATCAAGTACTATATTAAAGCACTTAGGAAGTCTAATGTTTATAATGAAATCCTTTGTTAAACATTTTTGAAAAATAAATAAAAATATCTAATTTCTTTTAGTTATTCTAAATTTTCAGTTGGCTTGTTTGAAATAAGGATACCACCACCACCCATGATTTTGTTTTTAAGTGTGTTTGCTTATTTGAATTTTTGATTTGTTGAGTTTTCTCTGTTTAACTTGATACTATAACATTAACTCCATTTTATACCTTACAGTTATTTCACTGGATAAGCATTCACGCTCTTCTGTGTACCTGGCACTGTGCTGGCCACTGAGAATATGTAACCAAATAAGATACAGTCTCTGCCCTTAAGCATCTCTCTATCTGGTTAGGAGTCAGGCCAGTAAACAGTTACACACAATGTGTTAAGTGCTTGGTAGAGTTGGAGTGGTAAAGAGGTAGCAGTGGCCCAAGGTGGGGAGCCTGGCGGTTTGAGCTGAATCTTACAAGAATTAACTAGGGCAAGGTGGCAGAAATGAAGAAAGGGTAAGCCATGGGCATCTAGGCAAAAAGAATAGCATGTGCAGGGTCACTGAGGCTTAAGAGGTTAGTGTATCAGCAAGGTCAGCTTGGCTGGAAAGTAGATGGAACAGGGAGGTAAAGTGATGAGACATGTGGCTTGAAGCCCGAGATTTGTTGAGTGCCTAAAATGTGCCAGGAGAATTCTAAGTGCTGACCATGTAGAAATGAGCAAAACAAGGTCTTGGAGGTTACTTTTAGTAAATTGGTCTTTGCGTTTTGTTTTTTTAAGACAGAGGCTCACTCTGTCACCTTGGGTTGAGTGCTATGGCATCATAGCTCACAGTAACCTCAAACTCTTGGGCTCAAGCAATCCCCTTGCCTCAGTCTCCCGAGTAGCTGGGACTACAGGTGCTCACCACAATGTCTGGCTAGCTTTTGTATTTTTAGTAGAGGCTTTTGCTCAGGCTGATCTCGAACTCCTGAGGTCAAGCAATCCACTTGCCTGAGCCTCCCAAAGTGCTACTATTACCGGCATAAGCCACCGCGCCCGGCTAGTTAAATTGTTTTAAAGAGGTCTCCTCTGACTCAGCGCCAGTAGCTCAGTGAGTAGGGCATCAGCCACATACACCGAGGCTGGTGGGTTCAAGCCTGGCCCGGGCCTGCTAAACAACAATGACAACTACAACCAAAAATAGCCAGGTGGTGTGGTGAGCGCCTATAGTCCCAGCTACTCAGGAGGCTGAGGCAAGAGAATCGTTTAAGCCCAAGAGTTTGAGGTTGCTGTGAGCTGTGACGCTACGGTACTCTACCAAGGGCGACATAATGAGACTTTGTCTCAAAAATAAATAAATAAATAAAAAGATAAAGAGGTCCTCCATGCCAGCTTTTTGTTTGTTTGTTTGTTTGTATTAAGAAAGCATATAGTAACTAATCAGGCAGTCTGTGGCTTTAAAAAATGATATAGCTTTTATTCTGAAGAACCAACCTTTATCAATATTTTATTTCCCATGACAAGGAAAAATGTTCTTTAAAGAAAGAAGAGAAGATGGTCTTTCAGGCTAGCAAATCTCTAAACCATTCTGGAGATATTTTTCCCAAAAGAAAGGCCAAATTTTACCCTGTACTTCACTTAGAATGTTCCTTTATCTTCTATTTCATTTTAAGCTTTTGGGTTAAGACTTACAAAAACAATATTTGCTATTTTTGGAAAAGATAAAAAATTATAGCCCTCATAACAGTATTTGAAAGGTGGTAAAAAGCCACCTTGCAGTTGAGCAATTTAAGATCAGAAAAATAGATTTAAGCATTTAGAAGTATAATTTACAATGTCACCTTGAGCATTAATGGAGTAAGGTTTATAAATCTTCATTGACTAATCAAAAGGCTCCTTAATTGAGCTGGTCAGTACTTAACATTTATCACTTGTTGTATGCCTAGACAGCTTTGTTAACTCATTTATAGCCATTCTCTAAATATTAACAATCCTCTGAAGTATATTTTATCATATATTACAGATGAAGAAACTGAGCTCTTAAGAATTTGAGTAATTTCCTCAAGATCATAGTAAGGCCTGGCGCGGTGGCTCAGGCCTATAATCCTAGCACTTGGGAGGCCAAGGAAGGTGGATTGCCTAAGCTCATGGGTTCATGACCAGCCTGAGCCAGAGCAAGACCTCATCTCTAATAATAGCCGGGCATTGTGGTGTCCTAGCTACTCGGGAGGCTGAGGCAAAAGCTCACAGTTTGAGGTTGCTGTGAGCTATGATGCCACAGCAGTCAAAGTGAGACATCAAAGTTAGACTCTGTCTTAAAAAAAAAAAAAAAGTTAACAGAGTTGAGATTCAAATCCAACTTTTTCTGCTTATATTCTTTTTTTTTTTTTTTTTTTAATTAAATCATAGCTATGTACATTGGTATGATCATGGGGCATCATACATTAGTTTCACAGACCGGTTGACACGTTTATATCACACTTGTTAACATAGCCTTTTGGTGAGAATACACTTGTGGTGCATCTTACAATGGTATATGTGAAACTTAGTAAATGTAGAATGTAAATGTCTCAACACAATGACTGCTTATATTCTTTATGATTTTTAGTCAATGATTTTTTTAAGTTGCATTGCCAGTAATGAAATAGCCCCAGTTAAAATGGAGCGTTAATGTTAAAGATCACATTTACATAATTGTAATTGATAAATATGAATTCAGTTATTATCTCAGAATTAGCTTTTGTTAATCCATCTTCTTTCCTATGGTATGATTTTTTTTTTTTTTTTTTTTTTTTTTTTTGTCTTAAGGCCAGGGAGGAGCTTGATGTATATTTATGATTATTATGATTTTATCTTTTTAGTGGAATCTAATCAGAAAAATTCATTCCAAGAAATCCCCAAACTTAATGAAGAACTACTGAGCAAACAAAGACAACTTGAAGAGATTGAATCTGGAGATCTGGGCTTGAATACAGTCTGGATAAACGTCACAGAAATGAATAAGCAGGTAGCAAAAGTGTAATTTTATTTCTGTGTAAGCTATGAGTATTTTAGTTTGGTTTGTTGGTTGTTTAGTATGAATTTGTAGGTATAAGGAATTCACTTCAGATTGTTTTAGTTTTTGAAATGAGGTTTATATGCTATGATCCCAATGCATTAAAGTCAGGTAAAACAGATGATAGTTATATATTTACAAATACTTAAAATGTTACTCCTTTTTGCAAAGGAACAGAGTTCTACAAAGTATAGCAGTTTAGAGAGAGTTAGAAATTCTTGAGTCAGCTTTTCCTGTAGAACAGTATGAGTTCTCTTCAAATAGAAAAGGAATGTCATCTAACCAAGAAAAATGAATCATCTATTTTTATTAACTCATGAGAGCTTACTTTGTTCAATTGGTTTTACAAACTTATAGATGCAGGTTGTGGCGCTTTACACGACGCTAAAACCATCAACAGTAGTCATTCTAGAATAGCTTAGGATCAGGCTGGCTAAGTACCTTGGCCAGGCAAGTAAGCCTAGAATATGAACTTTTCTAGTCCCTAAGTTGATAAGAGCTCAGTGGGCATGGACTCCAAAAGAGGGACTCCGCCAGAGAAAAAGGACTTATTCTAAGGATGTTGATCAAGTATCTCATATGTACAATTTTTTAGTTTATGTTCTGACACTTAAAAAAAAAGAGAGTGCTGTAGTTGCCATTGGGTAACTATAGCCCAAGTCCTTAGTATTTTCAATTTAGTTAGGAGAGGTATGTGCATTAAAAAAGAAAACTCAAGTATACCTGCAAAGTACTTAACAATAGGTATGTCATCCTTGTTGGGGCTAAGAAGGTATCTTCAGAGTAGAGTCACAAATCTCAGAATGAGCCAATGGCAGGTAGAAGCACTGTGATAGAAGAAAGTGCTTGCAAATATTTCTGAAGCTATACCTTTCAGCAGTGATTTGGGAATGGGACAGTTCAGCATTTAAGACCAAAGATCAATGGCCTGGGACTCTGGCTTTCAAACTTTTGCCTAGAACCTGTAGTAAAAAATGTTTTACATTGTTACCCAGTAAATATATACATCCATATAAGTAACTGAAATAAACATTTCTGAAACAACAGCTTACCCTTAATATGGATAATCTCTTATGATATTTTCTATTTAGTTCTATTTCATTTTTTTAAAGTATTCATGAGATAATTGATGAGTTGCAGCACCTAGTATTTATTACCTGTCATTTATTCTTGGATTCTCAGTAATTAGGGCAAAGTAAGTATTCACCTCTTTTCTTGCAAAAAGGATAGGATAAATTATGGCCTTGCATCCATTAACACAGCAAATGAGCAATTTGACCAGAAACTACATCAGATGAAAGTAGATCACACTGAAGCACTGAGAAACAATTAGCATCTCTTCTGGGGCATACTGTGACTTCCATATGGGTATCCAGTCATGGAGTGTACCGTTCTAAGAGGAGGATGAGGTTGTTCAGCATGACGGGGCCAAGTCAGCTACCTTTCCTATGTCCTTCTTATAAATTGACATATGGGAAGAGTCAAAGGAGAATTGGTACATGGTGTGAGAACACACATGGATATTTTAACTCCTTCATACATATAATGGTTTCTGAGTTCTCTTTAACTGGGAACCTGGACACAAAAGAATCATGTATTCTTGGTCTGGCTGTTATTTTTAATGTAAGAAGCACCTAGAAGGCAGGTACAGTAAGTCCTCACTTTATTGATAGGTTCTTGGAAACTGTGACTTTAAGTGATATGATATATAATGAAACCAATTTATCATAGGCTAATTGGTAGAAACAAAAGTTCCTACAACATGTTTCTGGTCACAGAAACGTCACCAAGCTTCTAATATAAATAAAGACTGAAACACTTCTAACATTAAGTATTGAATTAAATGTGAACTATATATACTTTAAAAAATATATTAAAAATAACTAAGGTAATTATTTACCCAGTTATTCCAATTCAGAGTTGAAGGTGTCCAGGGTCTATCCTGGCAGCTCAGGATGCAAGGTGCAACTGAGCCTAGACCAGGACACCATTCTGTTGCAGGCTCGTTCACATACACCTTAGCCTGGTACCATTTAGACACGCCAGCTAACCTAATCTGTGTAGCTTTGGGATGTGGGAGCAAATGATTACCTGGAGAAAACCTACGCAGACATGGGAAGACATGCAAAACTCCACACAGTCGCCCCAGCCGGGAATCAATTTTTTTCTCAATAAGGTTATAAGGAAATGACATTGTTATTCAAGGACCTGCTGTCAATAGGAAAGTTTACTTCAGTCTTAGGACTTCATATAGGAAAGTGGGAAGGATTGAACCGAAACCCTTTCCATTTTAGTTTCAATGTACCTTCCATGGTGCTAAGATTTACATATGAAGCCAACCTGACAGAGGAATTCTCTGCTGGCTTGGGGCCCAAAGGATGGGTGGTGGTGAGGCAGAGCTTCATGTTGTTTCCAAAGTAAACTTGGTACTCTCTGCCTGAGTGGTTTTCTAAAATTAATGTTACACATTTCTAATGGTCTGTTCAACTAAGAGACATTTGTTCTAAACTAAAGTAGGTATAAAAATAAAATGAATATTTAACCATGTTTCTATATCTAAAGGTAACTGTCAATAAAAATGCTTTTAGTGGCAATTTTTTTAAAGCAATTCAAAGTAGCTTAAACAACAAGAAAATACATCACTTAATACATGTAAGAACTGTTCTTAGCACAATGTCAGATGAAGTTAATGCAGTCTGAAAAAAGCCATCTCAATGTTAAAAAGTTAGAATCAAATTTTACCTTGAAAAAGCTTGAAGTTAGTAGTTGAAATCCCATTTACTTTTCTGTTATTCATGAAACCTCTGATTTTATACCCATTCCCTCTTGATCATTATAGGGAGTCTTCTCCCACTTCTTTGACCATTAATTTATCAGATGTTCACTGAGCTGTTTTGGTGGAGCTAGGCTTTGGGTTCTGTCTTAGTCCATTTAGGCTGCAATAATAAAATACCTTAGACTAGGTAACCTACAAACAACAGAAAATTATTGCTCCTGCTTTAAGAGCACTAATCCCATTTGTGAGGGTAGAGTCCTCCCACATCACCTGCAAAGGGTCCACCTCTTACTACGACCACATTGAGGCACAAGTTTCAACATAATAATTTTAGAACACAAACAGTCAGACTCTAGTAATGTAATACCAAAAAAGATGTGCTTCCTCCCTGAAGGATCTTACAGTAAGACAGAAGACACAGAAAAGTAAACAATTGTAAAAGAGCCTGATAAGCAATGAGAAGTGGGTCCAAATGAGCACTGAGAGGGCATAGTTAAGTATGTATATAACCTAGACTGGAGCCAGGTGAGATTTCAGAGACTTTGAGCTGACTCCTGAAGCAAATAGGAGTTGTCTGGGCAAATTATGCAGAAAAAAAAGGGTATCGTAGGTAAAATTAATACAGTTAACCCTCATAATTTATGAGTCCCGTATTTCCAAATTTCCTGCTTGCTAAATTTATTTGTAACCCTAAAACGTATCCTTGTGGCACTTTTACAGTTATTTACCAACATGTATATAGTGGCAAATAGATATATGTATATATTTATCTACATATATACACATACATATATATGTACACACACACATATACACAAACTATATATGTATACATATAGCTTCTTTTTTTAAGACAGTGTCTCATTCTGTCAACCTGAGTAGAGTGCCATGGTGTCCTCGTAGCTAATAGCTAAACCTCAAACTCTTGGGCTAAAACTCTTGTTTTAGCCTCCCAAGTAGCTGGGACTTACAGGCACCTGCCACAATACCCAGCTATTTTTTTCTATTTTTAGTAAAGACAGAGTCCGGCTCATGCTCAGACAATCCACCTTTCTTGGCCTCCCAGAGTGCTATGAGGCATCACAGCCAGCCTGCTGCTGAAAAATTTGAGTCACCCAAAACACATATTTATTGCTAAGGTCAAACACAGTGATATGCTGCCTTCTTGTTTCAGCTCTCCTACTGTGAACAAGTGTCTTTCTCACAGGGCACCTATAGCTCAGTGACTAGAGCGCCAGCCACATACACCAGTGACAGGTTTGAATCCAGCCCGGGCCTGCCAAACAACAATGACAACTATAACAAAAAAATAGCCAGGTGTTGGGGTAGGCACCTGTGGTCCCAGCTATTTTGGAGGCTGAGGCAACAGAATCACTTAAGCCCAAGAGTTTGAGAATGCTGTGAGCTGTGATGCTATGGTACTCTACCGAGGGCAGCATTGTGAGACTCTGTCTCAAAAATGAATAAATAAAAATTTAAAAAATATATATTGTCACATTTTTGTGCTTTTCATTGTCATTTCACTGTTTAAAATGTCCTGGCTACCTCCACATAGTGATAAAGTGCTATCTAGGTGTTCCTAAGTGCAAGGAGACTGTGACATACCCTATGGAGAAAATTCCTGTATTAGATAGACTTCTTTCGGGCATGAATTATGATTCTACTGCCTGTGAATTTCGTACTAAGTCAATAATATACATTAAATAAGGTCTCTTTAAACAGAACACACATAAAATGAGCTTATGTATTGTATTAACCAGTTAATACAAATGTGAGCGGAAGGCTCATGGACACATAATCCTGTGTTTCCCCTAGGTGCAGTGTTCAATAATCATTAATTCAGTGTTTGCTGCAAATTTCTAAAACATAACTACAACTAATAATGAGCGTTAACTGTGCAACAGCATAGATGAATGAAAACATAGTATGTTCAGGGAATCAGAGTCATTCATTATATCTACAGTATGATTTGGTGGAAAGAGTCCAGAGATAAAGGTAAGTCAGCAAGAACCACATCAAGAAGGACCTTGAGTGCCCTTCTCCTATAGTACTCTGTGTACTCTCTGTCTCTTTTTTAGCACTAGGTCCAAATAAACCTAATGTGATGGTTATTTGCACATGCATGTGCATCTAATTGCACTAAGAAAAGATTGTAAACTGTACTCAGCCTTAAGCATGGCGAGGAATATAACAATGGTGATGATGATGGTATGAAGATAATTGCCATTCATTAAGTGCTTTCTTTGTTCTGGTCAGTATCACATGCACTACACGTGTGGTCTCCTTTCTTTGCTTCAGTAACCTATGAAGTGTAGCAGATGGTATCTCCATTTTACACATAAGAAAACTGAGATTTAAGGAGGCTAAAGTTTGCACAAAGTCACACAACTGTGTAGCAATGCTAACATTGAAATACTCAAGTCCTGAGAGCCTATTTTTTTCCACTTTCCCATTTGCCTCCCAACTTTGTATCTCCTGTAGGTTTCAGTGGTGCTCTGTAGATAAAGTTGAAAGATATGATGCCAGGTCCCTATTGGGCTCATAATCATTCATCAATGATTGTCTCTTGGTAACTTTTTCCCTTACTATTTAAAGAACACTTAATTTTAAGCCCAAAGCAAAAAGGCAACATTTCAGACTTTATAGTGTGAAATGATCTATTAAGCAGTGGTCTATAATAGCTATTTTTAATTTTTCTAATGAAAAGTCATATAATATGCATAAAAGTCATGGCTCATCTTTTGGCTGGAATATGGATTTTTTTTTTCCTTAATGGTTTCTATTTAATTCAACTTCCTAGACTCCTCAAATTGCAAAGTGTGTAACTTTTGGAGATAAGTCCTGTAATGTTTGAATCCAGTCTGACATTCTAGAATGCATCTGTTAGAGGCCAGAGCAGTTCCAGAGGGTGCCCCTTGTCTCTTTATTCCAGTTAAACATGTAGCTTTGCTGTACTTTTCCTTAGATTTTGGTTTTATTCCACTAAGGAGAAGAATATTGAAAGATGGAATTCAGCTTTGTAATTTATGAGAATATACCTGAAGCCTAAGGGCCACTGCATGATTCAGGTCTCATAAGGGAGTAAGATGCCCTAAGTGAGGTTTGGGACCTGGAGAGTTCAGTAAACTGCACATAGGATGCTTTTTGACGAGGCCACTGATAACCTAGGCCTAGAGTTTTGCAGCATGGGGGAAAGTGCAGCAGCACCTCCTCTAATCTCCGGGCACGCCTCAGCTGCTTCTCTGGCTTTGGATGAAATGACAGCTGCCAGCCAGCCACACTGGTTTCATGTACAGCTGTTACTTTCCCTGAGATACTAATCACTAACAATGAGCTCTGCTGCAGCCTCAGGAACTTGGAGTACCTGGGAGAATAGTTTCTGTCCAGAGCATAGCTTGTTGTCCATTCAGGATCTGGCCAGTTGTCACTGGACAGTTTGTTCCCTTAGGTGGCTGAGAGGTGTTTGGAATAACAGTATTCTTGCCCATCAAACTAGTTTTGAGCTAGCTATATACATACTTTGGGGCACTGAAGAGAACATACCTGAGGGAATCACCTTTCTAGCACTTTATGGCACGTTAAGGTGGTCTTGGAAGGCCCAGTGGAGGGCATGGAAGAAAAGGTCAGCCAAGAAAACCCATCAAACCCTTTCCAAAGGTATATGGTATCTTTTTCTTATGTGTATGTTACTTTTCATCCTTTGTCCTTTTAAAATTTTTGCAAGTAATTTGTGAATGCATTCATATTTTAGATTTAAACAATAAAATACATAGAACTCCTGTGACAGTTTTCCTTCAATCCCCATCTCTGTGCTTACATCACACACACAAACACACATATTTGTCATGCTCCCTGTACCCATAGGTGTCCGTCCACTGTGAATAATGTAGGCTGTATCTATCTAGTCCTCTTTCTGTGTATTTGCAAAGTCATAGTAGCTTTTAATACAAATTAGCTTATGGGTTTGTGTGTGTGTGTGTGTAAGTAGAGTCATTTGATATGTTATTCTACACTTTATTCACTGAATATATACTACATATTTGTGCTAGGCATACTGCAGAAAATAAAGCAGACTTGGTTCTTGATTACGTGGTGCTAACAGTCTTGAGGAGAGAAACCTTAATCAGATAGTCAATAAAACAATAAAGAAATCATTGTCAGTTTGAGAAGTTCTATGGAAAAAAGTACTTTCGAGCCTATTCATACTGTTGTTCCTTGTCTATTCCCCCAATGTGTCTCTTACACTTCTAGTCTAGAAAGAATGCTTGCTTTGTTTTCATATAGAAAACTGTGACTTCTCCATGAGTCTAGTTTGAGCCCTACTTCAATGAAGCCTATCCCTTTTAGCTTACACTTATAACCTTTTCTAGGAACTTTATTTATTCAGTATCACATTTAATGCTTAATTATTTCTTTAGTGTGCCCTCACCTGTCTCTCAACTATATTGAAAACTCCTTAAGGTGAGAGATGTAGGAGTGTCCCTCAGTTCCTGTATCTTCCTCACCCCTCGCATCTGGTCCCAGTAAATCATCTCTACTGTGACGGCCTCTGCTACCACTCAAGTCTAAACCTTTATCTCCTGCCTGGACTGTGCAGATGTCCATCTTACTAGTCTCCCTATTTCCACTAAAAGCCATAGTAATCTGTCTCCCTTCATGTAATCATCATGTTTACATTCCTCTTTCCATCACACTTCAAAGAAAGTCCACATCCTTGTTCTGGTTTAGAGTCCTACCCATTGTGTCTCATTCCTGCATCTCTGGCCTCACCTACTTGTCTCTCTCTCACACATACGTATTATGTAATCCTGCCACTGCCACATGACCTTTCTGTTCTCTAAATACACCAAGCTCTTCCTGTACCCCGGCCTTTGCCCAACAATTTCCTCTGTCCTGAAATGTACTTCATCCAGTCTTCATATGATCAATTCTTCCTGATTATCTCAGTTTAAATTTCATCTCCTTTTAGGGGCTTTCTCTGAGCAATCAATCAAACATAGCTACCCAGTCACTCTCATCAAGTCACCTTATTTTAAATTTTTTCTAATGCTTCACGGTATCTTTTTCTTATGTAAAATAGTCTGTCTCATTACACTAAAATGTAAACACCACATGCTGACATCTGTGTTGTTCACCACTGGTGTATAATAGAGCTCAGTGAATATTTGTTGCATTAACAAATGAGTGAAAAGTCATCTGAATTTATCTGTCCTAGAAAGAAAGAGGGAGAAGAGAACCCAAGTTCCCAGGCTCCTCTCTGGACTCCTTGTTCAGACCACGCTACTGTTCTCTTAGGGAGCTCTATTTCAATTCTTTGCATAGTGCTTATTACTATCTGATTCTTTTCTCCTTTGTTTTTCAGTCTGGCACAAAGAAGAGGCCGAACACTAGTTGGAGGAATAAGAAGGGACTCATGTTCTGTTTTGTATTTTAGGCATCAGTGTCTTCTACTGTGCTTGACCTGTAGCAAATGCCCAGAAACTTCCCTAGTTACCCTATGAGGCTGCTCCATATGTAATTGCTTTGGGTAGATCTGTGTTCTCATCCTAAATTTTGGAATAGGAAGGCAGTTTGGAACCAAGGATCTTTTGAGAATGTTTGGAGCCACACTGCAAGGCTTATTAGCATATTGTCTCTGCAGTCTGAAATCAAGTATTGTATAGGTTCCCCCATTACCATTCAAAAGAGAAATCCAGCTATTTAGAATTCTACCCCTAAGCAGCAGAAGAGAAGCCACATTTTATTTTGATGTAGTTCTTATTTTAATACTTTTCATTGCATCAGCCAGTGAGTCAGAGGGTATTTATTGAGCCCCTTCAGGCTATAAAGTAGTGCTTTGGTTGAGCTATTGAGTTTGAAATATTAATTACATTTTTAAACCAAAACCAAATCCCTAAGTAGTTGAAAGTGCCATTCAAGTTGTCAAGGTACAGTTCCTGTAGACTATTTTGTGATGATGGGCTTTTACATTGTATGTTGCCACTTGGGCAGGAACAGAAGTTCAATGAATAACTGAGGTGTTATATTTTACCAAAATGAAATTTTGATGTGGCCCTTGATCATCAGCTTTCTTCCTGATCAATTGCTGAAGGATTGTATAGTAATTACTATATCTTTTAAGATTTTTGGATCTTGTAGCTACCAGGACCAGGGCAAAGGATAATGCTTGCCTTTCCCTTTCCGGCACAGGGAAAAGGGGGGTATTATTGCTGCCCTTAGATCTCTAGTCTGTCCAAGTAGTTCATCTACTCCTATGAGCTGACAGAATCACAGAAATGCATAAAATCCAAGAGTCCCTTGACATTGTCAATCACAGAGTTTATGAAGGAAGCATGTACTCTACAAATACTATTTTTATTGTTTGTTACTGTTTTTCTTTCAGATTTCTCTGTTGACTTCTGCAGTAAACCTCCTCAAAGCCAATGTTAAGTCAGCTGCAGACTTAATTAGCCTGCCTGCCACTGTAGAGGGACTTCAGAAGGTAAGTGCTATGTATGAGTACAAAGATTAACCTGTGGCTGTAACTCTAGCTTCTTACAAGTTTTCTTTGAAAGCCTGGCATTTGAAATCAGCTGCTCTAAGAAAGCAATAATAAAGTGTATTGTTGTGTTCTAAAGAGTTAAGGGCAACTGTGTTTTGGTCTGGCTAGTTGGACCTTTAATTTGTAACAAGTTACGTTAGCCATGGTTTATGTGGGTTTGTACCTTTTTATTTGGCTCTCCAAGTCCCAGAATTGCTTTGCATATATAGGTTTGCTTTTCAATACCTGAAAATGCTATTCAATTGGTCATTTACCATGTGTTCTTGAAAGCACACCAACGGTACATACATGAGACTTGCTCTAAATCTCTATTTTCCATGACCGAGAAAGAATTTTATGGGAAAAAATGACTTAGGGAATGGCAAAATTTTAAATTCCAGAAACAGGGTCGGCACCTGTAGCTCAGTGAGTAGGGCGCCAGCCACATACACTGAGGCTGGCTGGCGGGGCAAAATTTTAAATTCCAGAAACAGGGTCGGCACCTGTAGCTCAGTGAGTAGGGCACCAGGCACATACACTGAGGCTGGGGCCTGCTAAAGAACAATGACAACTGCAACCAAAAAATAGCCGGGCGTTGTGGCAGGGGCCTGCAGTCCCAGCTACTCGGGAGGCTGAGACAACAGGATCACTTAAGCCCAGGAGTTGGAAGTTGCTGTGGGCTGTGACACCACAGCACTCTACCGAGGGTAACATAGAGACACTCTGTCTCAAAAAAAAAAAAAGTTCTGGAAACACCTAAGTGTTTGGCAAGGATTAGAGCAAAAGAACTTTCAAATAGCTGTGGGACTATAAATTGGCAAAAATTGCTTTAGAAAATAAATCGGTATCTTTTAGAAAGGTAAACATGCATACTCTAAGCAAATCACTCCCAGGTATATCCCTCCTTCCTTTATTCCCACCAAGGATCCCTCCTCTAGATATATACCCTAGATAAACTTTATTGGCACCAGGGACAAGTTTTATGGAAAACAATTTTTGATAGACCACAGAGGTGGACAGGGATGGTTTGGGGATGATCTAGGCAGTGATGTGAGTGATGGGGAGTGGCTGGGGCTGGGTGGAGTGGGAGAGCAGCCCTAGACTCTAGGGCCAAGCAAACAGTAATTTAGAATTTCTATTTACATATTCTCTAGGACTCAGGCCTAGAGCAGAAGGCAAGGGCCAACCAGATAAATCCTACCTTGGGGATCCTTAGAGCTGGGTGGGAAGAGTAGACAGGGGTAGGAATGGAGAAGAAGGTTCCTAATTAGAACACAAGGAACAGCCTCCCCTGCAGCAGGAAAAGGAAGGAGGGATTCCCCAACCAGTGGCTATCAAATGTAGATCTGACTTTTAAGACCTCATGTATGATAAGTTTGATTTGATAATATGCCAGGTGATATAGGCATATGAGTTGTTTCCACAAAGGAGTGAAAAATTCCTAAGTCACAAGCAAAAACAAAACTTGCTCTTTCATAGCTCCACCATTTGTGTGTGTGCTCAGTCTCCATAATTTGCTACTTGTCCAGTGCGGTCATCTGCTTACAACTTTGCAAAAAACAAACGTAGGGACAGCTTTGCTGAAGCCAGATTCTTGTCATTGTTCCCTAAGCCAAGTGGGGAAAGGCCTCTGTAGCCTTCAGTACAGAAGCAACCCTGGCAGTCTTGCATTAGAAAAGGAAATAGTTTTTTTCTCACATTCGTTAATTTAATAAACATTTGCGGAGCTTCCTCCAGCACGTACCAGGCACTTTGCACTTGGTGGGAATACTTGTTTCAGAGTTTGACTCCAGAGTTCACATGGCTCTGTCAGCTGCTTCCTCAAAACACAGAAAGATCTGAACAAGAGCTTACTATCTATCTTCTGCATCCTCATGGGCTCAAACATCCAGCCAGTGAGTGTTCTCAAACAGTAGGTGTCTTTGAATGCCTGTAGCTTATTTAACATAGACAGTATGCCAGCTTGGAAACCTCCACCTGGTGTATTGTCTTCTGCAAATCTGTGCATTTGTAATGCCCAATGATGCTTTCATTGCAGTTCTGATACAGTAAGTCATCTCAAATACCTAACTTCAGTGCATCTCATGTAATTTTTTAAAGTTGAAAATGTCATCTTGTTTTCTTGGCTATCAGTATAATAAAAAATGATTTTGGTTAAACATACTAATGCACCACTATAAAATTGTCAGCATGTTCTTGATAAAATGCCAAAACCCACCAAATAGTCACACTCTTCTGGCTGTTTCCTTAGGACAGGCCTTTTTTAAAAGATGGCTGCTGAATTACATCTCCAAGTCCCTAATCCACTTGGGCTCCTTAAGCCTAGTAACGAAAGCAAAGTAAGCTATTAGCCATGTCTAACTGTCAGTGGCTGCTCGGGGGATTCTGTAGTAAAGGAGGAACAAACGCTGCCAAATGGAATTTTTCCTCCTTCTCTTCAATGCTAGGCTTCCCAAAGCCGTGAATGGTTCTGCCTATTTTTGCTCAAAAGTTGTCATTTTCTCCTGACACAGTGGCCATCTGGAATGTTAGCTCTCACCATCTGCCTGCCCACAGCAGGGCTTGACAGGCAGTTTGTGAGAGAATCTTACCCGTGGGTCCCATTTATAAACTAATACTTTTTTCTTCAGGAATGACTTTGTTTTCCTCTAGGAGACATTCTTTAAATTGAGAAAATTGCTTGATAGATCAGGAGATAGATTACTGTTACAGTATATGCTACATGGAATTCATGTTTTGAACATATTTGAAATAAAGCCACTTATCTCCAGTAGGTCAGTGTTTAACATAAATGAAAATCAGGGCATACATTTCCATTAGAATGGCTAAAATTGAAGAGATATTGATGAGGATATGAAACGATGGGGTCTCTCATATCCTGCTGATGGGAGTATAAAATGCTACAACCATTTAGGAATACAGTTTGGCTATCTTGAAAAGTAAAGTATAGGCTGGGTGCAGTGACTCATGTCTACAATCCTACACTCTGGGAGGCCAAGGCTAGCGGATTGCTTTAGCTCAGGAGTTCCAGACCAGCCTGACCAAGAGCAAGATCCCGTCTCTGCTATAAATAGAAAAACTAGCCAGTATTGTGGTACATGCCTGTCATCCTAGCTACTTGGGAGGCTGAGGCAAGAGGATCACTTAATTAAGCCCAAGAGTTTGAGGTTGCTGTGAGCTGTGACTCGAGGGCACTCTATCCAGGCTAACACAATGAGACTCTGTCTCAAAAATAGAATGTTAAGCATGATCTGCCATATGCTCAGTCATTCACTTCCTAGGTGGTGTGATGATAAGAAAGCATGTGATAAAGGGAAATGAAAGCATGAAGTCCGCATAAATACTTGTGTGTGAATGTTCACAGCAGCTTTATTTGTTGTAGTCAGGTACCAAAAACAACCTGAATGTCCAGGTGAATAGATAAACTGTGGTACAGCCATAAGATGGCATGCTCCTCAGCAATATGCTGAGTCACGACAACACAGATGAGTCCCTGTTATACTGAGTTAAAGAAGCCAGACTGCTAAAAGTGGTCCTCACCCACTGGTTCTGTTTGTATAAAATCTTAGAAAATGCAAACTGATTTATAGGACAGAAAGTAGATCAGTGATTGCTTGAGGAAAAGGAAAGAAGTACACAAGGAAATGAGGAAACATTAGGAGGTGATGAATGTTTATTATGTTGATTGTGGGACTGATTTCACATTTGTATGTGTGTCAAAATAATCAGATCATACATTTTTAATATATGAAGTTTCTTGAATGTCACTTTTGTCCTAATCTTTTTAAAAAGAAAGAAAAACACTGATCTTTCTTCCTGTTTCTGTTCAGAGTGTAGCTTCCATTGGCAATACTTTAAACAGCGTCCATCTTGCTGTGGAGGCAATGCAGAAAACTGTGGATGAACATAAGAAAACCTTGGAACTACTGCAGAGTGATATGGTAAGGTCTGCAAAAGGTCCTATAAGTCAACATGCTCCTGCTCACTCTTTATCTGTGGGAAAGTAGTGATACTTTCCACTGATATAAACAGGCCCTACTATAACACCTGTTTAAAAGATCCAACAATCAAAATAATCAGTATATAATGATGGTTCTACAATCTGTGAATTAAGCAGTTATGATGAATTAAAAGCAAAAAGTCTTTTGCAAACATGGTACTGGAGGAAATACAGTGATAAGATAGTTCTTGAGGATGGGATGGGTAGGACAGAAAATGGAAAAGAAGGCTGGGTGCGGTGGCTCACACCTGTAATCCTAGCACTCTGGGAGACTGAGGCAGGTAGATTACTTGACTTGTCTTTACCAAAAATAGGAAAATTAGCCAGGTGCCTGTAGTCCCAGCAACTCTGAAGACTGAGGCAGGAGGTGGCCTGAGCCCAGGAATTTGAGGTTGCTGTGAGCTAGGCTGACCCCATGGCCCTCTAGCCAAGGCAACAGAGTGAGACACTGTCTCAAAAAAAAAAAAAAAAAAAAATCACATGTCTGGGTCTTTTAACACTGCTGCAGATGTAAGCTATCCATAGTCATTCAGAGGCCTTAATTAATCACTTAACAGGTAACAGCTCCATGAAAGATTAATGAAGAGTAAAGAGGATGACATGGCCCTTACTGGGGAAATGAGTTATATATAACTCATCTGAAATCAGGATTATTCAAGGCACACAAAAGTTCCTTAGCCTCTCCACCAATTTCTCTCCACCAATTTCTAGATCTGATCCCTATCCCCCTGTACTATGCAAGCTTCAAAATTCTGAGTTTAAACTGGGCATGTTGTACCAAGGAGACTTAGGCTATGTTAGAGAGTTCTAGGAGGGAGGGTTTTTCAATTTCTCCAGAACCAGTACTCCTCACTGTTATTTAATGGAGCTAACTCAGAGTAAATAGCTTTGACCTGAGTGTCTAGGCAGCTGATTCTAGTTCTAACTGCCACTGAGTAACGGTATGACCAGTAATAACAAAAGACTCTTCTAACTCAACACTTCTTTTATCATTATTTTAATATCCTGATCATTATATTCTCAAGCAATTCTTTTCTAAAATATGTTTTTCTTACTAAAACTTCTGCTTTCTGGAACCATTGGTTATCCATTCCCCTTTTTCACTTTCTTGTTGCCTTTTATTTTTATAAAAGCAGAGTTGGTAAATAGCTGTGATTTCAGATTTCAAGAAAACTGTTTTTACCAATTGCATTCTGTTGTAATTAAGTCTGCCTCTCTTAAACTTACATGGCTTCTAATAATAATCCTGCTGGTCTACTTTGTACTGAATAAGTCATAGTTATGGGTTCTGGGGACTAAGCCACACAAACTTTTTTTCCCCCCACTTGAGGGAAAAAGGGCATATAAACTTTTACTTCAGTCTCTGCAAAAAGAGACTTGGACAGTGGGAAGGGAATAGCAAGGGAGGGGAACTCCTCAGACGAAATCTTGGTATGTGCTAAAAGGGAGAAGCTAATGATGTGTGTGATTGGTAGTTGTGCTCAATGACCAAAGCCAGTGCTTACTTGACTGGCTGCCCTTTTAATGTCCAAATGTCTTTAGTCCAGTGGAAATGATAACACTGTCCCATGTTCAGACTGACTTGGTCTCTGGAAAGTTATAATGATTTTGTAGTTTCTCTGGGAGTACAGGTAATGAAGGAGGGGAGAAATGGTTTCTAGGGAGTTCATTCCATTAAGAGACTGAGAAACTGACTAGGAGAATCCCAGTTCCCTAAGATAGGTAATCCAGGTGTTACTGAACAGCTTATCCTTCAAACTGAGCAAAGTTCATGGTGACCCCAGGGAGGCCTAATATAGGACTGGTCACACTGTATACAGGGCTTGGTAAATACTTGTACATTAATCTGTGGCTACAACCTAATAATTACTTGTTGCCTACACTAACCTCTGTTCCTCTTCACAGGATCAGCACTCGTTGGGGGAGACTGACGATGACACCCAGATCATTCTATCACCTTCAGCCACATCAGAACTTGGCAATAAAACCCACACTGAGAATTTGAAAGAGGTATTCTTTGTGTCTGGCTTAGCTTTCTGTGAGCACAACGGGTCGTGGAGGCAGCTGAATGTTGGGCCTCCTCAGACATCTCCTGCTTTTATGTGGTGTTTGCCTGCCTGGGATCTGGGTAGAGAAGGAAATATGTTGGTATCTTGGGATCCATAATGCTATCCTGTCTTTTCTTTAGCACACTGCATTTTTCCCTCTGCGTGTCAATCAGTGGAATAAATTCCTTTTCATATCTAGACATAGAACGACAAGATTACCCTAAATTCTTTATGAAAAATAGCAATCTGGGCAAGTTAAAGATGGATGGATAGCACATTAATCCAGAGTGGTGGCTATTTAGAACCATATTAAATTCTAAGGATGTTAGAAAGCATATCCTTGAAAATCAGAATTTTCTAAAGTCTAAAGACTAAAAGGCAAGAAGGAAAAGAAAGGATATTGAGTTCAGAATCACATTAAAGAGAATAAAAGAAATCTTCACTGAGAATTCCTGTCCTGAGTTTAATGCCCTTTAAAACCTATAGTCATCATTCCTTTTTAAGTAGCAATCTGTACTAGAGGATGTCAATAAAAATAATTGAATCTTGTACTAAATAATGCACCACTTGTTATGGTTTTGTTACATGAGCCAATTCAGTAATTGGTATTGTTCCTAAGGTAGTTTTGTTCTGACAAATTAGGTTAATGAGCCTTGCAGTTAATAACCCAGCAAGCTTTCCCACCAGCAGGTGAGGTAAACACTGGGAAATCAATTCCCAAGCTTGCAGCTTCTGAGGACCAAAGGGTGAATCATGTAGGTAGTCCTCTTCCCTCTTTTCCCATCCTGTCTAGCTGAGGTCAAACAATTCCAGAGGAAATAAACTGAGAGCAATTTAGAGAGGTGGGGACAAAGCAGAGACAGGCAATTGATGGTCAAAACCAGGAAAAAGTTTACTTTTGTAACTTGACACAATAATGGTTGTTCAATGCTGCTGGCCTGCATGTCTAATATACATCTGAAGTGGATGCCACAACTTGATTTATTTCCACTCTAGGATATCCTGTACCTTCACAACTCTTTAGAGGAGGTAAACAGTGCCCTAGTGGGGTACAAGAGACAGAATGATCTTAAACTCGAAGGGATGAATGAGACAGTCAGTAATCTTGCCCAAAGAGTCAACCTAATAGAAAGCAATGTGGTTGCTATGAGCAATTTAGAAAAGAAAGACCTGTCCTCCAGCATGGTAAGCTCTTTCAGATCTTCTGTAACATGTTCTGTGTTGCAGCATGTTTTGTCTGTACATGGAGACATTCCACAACCTTTTGAGAAGTTTTCTGGCATATTTGAAAGGCTACAGATTGGTGTTTTGTTTAATCTGTGGCTCCCTTAATCCTTGCACCAGCCCTGTGATGTGAATGGCACAGACACTGATAGCCAGATTTGGAAGGGGCAACAGTGATATGGAGAAGTCCAGTTGCTTGCCAAGGCCTCACCACAGGCTGTTGGCAGAGATGACAAGCTTCCTATAATGTTACTCGTGATCCATCTGGTAGGGAAGCTCTGGTACATATTTCCAAGATAAGGCTTCTTGGTCTTTCCTTTTTTAAGTTTTAAGGACAGAAGCCATGACAGTAACACTATTGGAAAATCTTTTGCCATTTCTTTATGCCTAAACTTGGCTTTCAGAATTATCCTGCTTCTCTATATATGTTAAAGGGAACCTTTTGCACATACGCGGAAAGTCATTTAAAACAGATCAAGTCATGCCAGCTCCCAAACTTAAGATATCATTCAGTCTAACCCCCATTTTATATATAAGGAAATTGAGTGGCCTACTAAGTCACTGATGCTGACAGACCATACACATATACTGGTTTTCATGTTATCATTAATAAAATGTGGGGTTTTTAAAATCACCTTTCACATAAGCATTGTGCACAATACATATGGATTATTTTTTAGTAGCTAAAGGCCCTGCCCTTAAAGATTTCATACAGCAGAGACACAGGCATATATTTTTAAATGGAAACCAAATCCAGGAAATTGTACTATAAATTCAAGTAACCACCAAAGCTGGAAGCAAGCCCACAAATAAAGTCGAACTCTGGCATGTGGAAAGCAGTGTTTGAACTGACTCTGCCACAGTGGAGTCTTGGCAAGTTGCCTGGACGTGGCTTTGAAGGGTGGAGTAGGAAGACCTGTTTCCCCTCCTGCTTTACAAGGGTGTGTAATTTACTACAAAGCTGTGAAGATTAAAGGAGCCTTATTTTAACAAGCCCTTTTGAACTCAGCTAAGTATGGGCTTGGAATTTTGGATGATGAGCATTGTGTGCCTTGAAGGTTTTCAAGGCTTATTATGAAAACTTGCCACCCCCAAGCTCCCCTGTCTCTGCCTTCCCCACTTTATCTTTCTCCAGCAGAGAAATTGGCAGTAATAGCCATCTGTCCTGCTGTTTCTTCCAACAATATGGTTCTGGGTAAAAGTTCTATCACTTTTTTCTACTTCAAAGTTCAAAAGTTTGTGACCGAACTACTAGCAGCACCAGATTCATCTGTGTCTCTTTGTGGCCTTTCTCCCTTTCTCCTTCCCATTTCTCACTCCTGTCATTTCTATTGAATGTATCCTGAGATCCTTTAAATAAGTTTGACCAATTTGTTTAAAAGCAATAGATGTTGAAGTTTTAACGTTTGCCTTTTATCTTCCCTTGTTCTTTTTGCCCTTTAAGATGGGTGACAGAGCTGCCACTCTGAAAAGAGAGTCTTTGGATCAAGTGACCAATAATACAGATACAGTAAAAATCCAAAGCATAAAGGTAAATAAGGGGAGGCTTATAGTGGGTGTACAGTGGCTCACCCCTGTAATCCTAGCACTCATGGAGGCTGAGGAGGATAGATTGCTTGAGCTCAGGAGTTCAAGACCAGCCTTAACAATAGTGAGACCTCATCACTATTAAAAATAGAAAAACTAGCCAGGCATCATGATAGGTACCTATAGTCCCAGCTATTTGGGAGGCTGAGATAAGAGGATCCCTTGAGCCCAGGAGTTTGAGGTTGCTGTGAGCTATGACACCGCAGCACTCTACCTAGGGCAATAGAGTAAGACACTGTCTCAAAAGAAAAAAGAAGAGGCTTCCCCTGAAGTAAAAATAAATGCATCAGCTTCTCTCTGCTTTTGATCTTTTCAGAGGGAGAAGTTTAATCTCTCATGTTAAAACTTCAAGACAAAGCAATTAGTAAATTAGTGCATTAATGAATAAACGAATACTTTATCAGATACCTGGGGTGACCATATGAACAAGACAGATACATGATCCCTATTCTGGTGGAGCTCAAAGTCTACCAGTCAGAAAATCATTAACATATGATTGCATAGATCATAAATCAGAAGTATGATAAATGCTACAAAGGAAAATTATAGGAATAATCAGAGGGCTATCAGAGAATCAGGAAGGCTTCCCTAAGAAAATGACTTAAACTGGGTGGCACCTGTGGCTCAGTGAGTAAGGTGCTGGCCCCGTATACCAAGGGTGGCAGGTTTGAACCCGGCCCCACCCAAACTGCAACAAAAAAATAGCCAGGCTTTTTGGTGGGTGCCCAGCTCTCGGGAAGCTGAGGCAAGAGAATCGCCTAAGCCCAAGAGCTGGAGGTTGCTGTGAGCTGTGATGCACTCTACCGAGGGTGACAAAGTGAGATTCTGTCTCTAAAAAAAAAAAAAGAAAATGACTTAAACTAAGAGAGTTATCTATACACAGATAATCTAAAAATGATATCTAACCTAAAAAACATTTCCTATTTTTAGATAGCAATCTGATGTATTCCTAGTCAGACTCTGTCTCGGGGGAAAAAAAAAAAAGGAAAGAAATGCAATTTACGGCTTGGCACCCATAGGTCAGTGGTTAGGGGCACCAGCAGGTTTGAACCCATCCTGGGCTTGCTAAACAACAATGACAACTACAACAACAACAAAAAAAATAGCCGGGCATTGTGGCAGGTGCCTGTAGTCACAGCTACTTAGGAGGCTGAAGCAAGAGAATCTCTTAAGTCCAAGAGTTTGAGGTTGCTGTGAGCCGTGACGTCACAGAACTCTACTGAGGGCTATATAATGAGACTGTCTAAAAAATAAATAAATAAATAATAAAGCTATGTATTCCTAGTCCATTTAAGAACCTCAGCCAGTTCCCTTCACCTTGTACCTTCCCCTTTTTCTTTGCAGATAAACTGTCAAGATAAGACAAGCAATCTGTGATAGACTTTGATATCCCAGATAGAAAGTTTGATTACAATATTATCTGATTAGTGTGTTGTTTAATATAAACCCTAGGCGAAGATAAAAGAAAATCCGGGAAGATTATGACCGAGTAACTAAAATTCCATCTCAGGTACACATTGCATTTGAGAAGTTGAGAAGATAATGAGGTTCAGAAGAAAGGAATGTGAACTGGAACCACAGTACAGGCAGCTTTTGATGTGATGCTTTCCATTTTTATTTTTTTCTTCCTGAACAGTTTTATAGTCTAGATAAAGTCACATATATTAAGGTTTTAATGCGTCATAAGCTAGGCTTTGGGTGAGTTTCCTAACTGTTTCTGCAGAATTTTTTTTAAACTTTCCCCTAGGGAATAACAAAAAAATTTAAGAGCACAAAAATGTAACAGGTGGTTACTATTAGAAAATAGTAGTGATTTTGGCAGTAGTTCACATTTTAACAGTAAACATTAGAATACAACACTAGTATTGTATTCACTTTTGCCTAAATTTTTTGGGTTTACTTTAAGACCCTTTGTATGGATTTTTTATTTGTTTGGTTGGTTGATTTTTATGTTATTTTATTTTATTTATTTATTTATTTTTGAGACAGAGTATCTCTATGTCCCCCTCGGTAGAGTGCCATGGTGTCACAGCTCACAGCAACCTCAAACTATTGGACTCAAGCAATCCTCTTAACTTAGTCTCTAGAGCAGCTGGGACTACATGTGCCCACCACAACACCCAGCTAGTGTTTTTTTTGTTGTTGTTGTTTTCTATTTTTAGTAGAGACAGCCTCAAACTCCTGAGCTCAGGCAGTCTGCCTACCTCCACCTCCCAAATTGCCAGGATTGCAGGTGTGAGCCACAGCACCTGGCCCAGACCCTTTGTGTTTTTAACTGTCATCCCAGTGTATCCCTTCTTTTGTCCTACCTCATCTAAACATCCTACCCATATATAACTTCTCCCTACCATTAACTCTTCAAGCATTTAGTACCTAGTTTTTGTTACATATGTTCATATTTTGGTTCCCTAAATCAAGAGTGAATACTATATAGTAACTATTAGGGCAGAAATAAAAAAATAGGAGAGATGAGTAACTACATATTGAATAAAAGAAATATATAGTAAGTTGATGTTCTAGTTAAACATAGAATCGGGACCTTTCACACTAGCCTAAGTTGTTAGACACTAGCCTCATAGAAACTAGACTTCTCTCCTTATAATTAAACGTGGGGTTTTTTGCCACTCTGGATCCTCCTGGGAATGAGGCAGGGTATGAGAGACTTTGAATTGAAGTATTACAGCTTCTTCTTTATGTTCCTAACAATTCCTGCCACCAGTTGAATTGTCATCTGGGGGATAGAGGGAAGGTGGGGGGAAACTGTGCTTTGTTTTTTTTGTTTGTTTTTTAAGACAACTCTGCTTAACGTGGTGTAGTCACAAGGTGAAGTAAGATGTTCAGGAGAGTTATTTAGTTTGTGTGAAATAGCTCTGAAAAACAATATCCTACTCATTTAGGAAATGGGTGTCACATAGGCACCTGAGCAAGGGTACATTTCCTTTATTGCTGACACATGCATGCCTCCTGCTTCAGCTGAAATGTTCACAGTGAATCAGATCATCTGTAGCATAATGTTCCCTTAATGGTCTCAAATCCAGCCAGATACTCATCAATGCTGGGGCCCAAAGATATCTTTGGCATTTGTTGATTCATTCCTTCATTGCCTTTGTAGGGAACCTACTGAGGGTCAAGCATTACATGCTAAATAGGCTCTGGGAATATAGCAGAAACTCATGAGGTCTTACTTCCACCTTAATTAAACCTGTGATCTTTGTTTTGGGCAGAAAGAAGATAGTTCAAATTCTCAGGTATCCAAGCTAAGAGAGAAACTACAGCTGATCAGTGCTCTCACAAACAAACCTGAGAGCAACAGGCCTCCAGAGACTGCCAGTGAAGGTGAGAGCCAGCCGGCTTCTGAATATTTCATGCAGGGATGGGCAGCCTGCCTCCCACACAGGGAGTTGGGCAGGTGTTCCAGCAGTCCTGATCGAGCCCAGTGAGTGATGCCTGAGCGCACTGAGATGAAGCTGAAACACTTTGCTTTCATTTAGAAAAAGCCCATTTTGTACATGATTTCTACTCTAGTCTATTAAGGGAAGAATGGGTAATGTTTAGCTGGAAATAGACTTTTCCATGCTGTCTGCATCCAATTATAGGCAAAAATGTTATTGTCATAGAGGATATTAAACCAGCCCTAAATATTGTTTATGGGAGTCCTTTCATTTCTGTAAGTACATAGAAATTCACTTTAAAATAAATACTAGTCCTTCTGAAAATCATTAACAAATAGTGATGGGATTGTTGGATTGGAAGTGACCTTAGCTTCAGGTAGAGACCTGCCTAATCAATATTAGCAGGTGCATCGACCTCCACTGATTTAGGACTATGAGGATGTAACCAAGGCACCAACTGTGTCAGCTTCAATCCCTCCCACACACACAAGTATTTTTAAGTTTGGAAAAATAATGCAATCTCCTAGAATTCCCTTTTGGTCAGGAGATAGAACTACAGGGGGAAGCCTTGTCCTAACACTGCAGTGACAACACTGTTAGTACCAGGTTGTCTGCTGGCACATATGCCCAGGCTGGGCTTACAGCACATTTCCCAGGATGTCATACACCTTTAATATCCAGCCACTGTGCTGTTGTCACTTGCCATCTAAACATGTATAATGCTAACTCATATCATAGGATCTTCAATGAGACTGTTGCTTCAAACCTTTATGTAACATGATACTGATTGATCTTTACTTGCCTGCAGGCACATCTTCATCTAAGCCAGTGGTTCTCAACCTACCTAATGTCGCGACCCTTTAATACAGTTCCTCATGTTGTGGTGACCCCCCCCACACAAGGACTGGTGTCTCCATTCCCAAGACCAGCGACCCCTGTGAAAGGGGAAAGTGTCGTTCAACCCCAAAGAGGTTGCGACCCACAGATTGAGAACCACTGGTCTAAGCCTTTACTTCACATAGTCACTATGCTACTTAATTCTGAACTGTTTTTCAAATAAATATACATGCAATTGCTCTAAAAGGTCACCTTTAAAACTAGTTTAATTTGATGTTGGAGTCAATAATACTAAATAAAACCATATGTATTTGTTATAGACCAAGTACAGAGTTTCACATCAAATCCATCAGCATTGCCAAAATTTTCAAAGTCTCCTGGAGGCCCAGTCAAGAAAGCTGCCCAACTCAGACCTATCTCTCTACCAGGAATTTCCAGCATTAAAGGTAAATTTTTATATCATGAGATAACGATGGGAACATTCAAATAATAGCTTTTTAATTTTTGTTTAACTTATAAAAAAATTATTCTTGACATTTAGCACTTCCTGTGGGCCAAATAGATACGTTTTATGTTATATAATCCTGATAACCTTCCTATGAATGTAAGTATTCTTATATTATAACCCATTTTACTGGCAGGGAAACTGTCTAAGTCCGCACAGCAAATAATTAGTTGAGGCAGAATTCAAACTGAAGCAGCCTGACACCGAAGTTTGCACTCTGAACCAATGTACTATACTGTCTCTCTATTAATATTGTTTAGGGTCCTCATTCATTAACCAAATGCCTCAATAGACCAGTTCTGACAGTAAAAATATGATAAAAGATAAGATCTCTCTCTCCTTATTATAATCTAGTGGAGAAGTTGTAAAAGCAAATACAACACAGTGAGATTAGTAAAATAAAACAAAATTAAATTTGCCCTTGTTTGTCAATGGCCTCCAAAAAACAAGGGATTCTTCTGCCAAAAATCAGTAAAATAAACTTCAGTAGGGAAGATACGATTCACAGGAAGATATGTTTGCCTTCCAACAGTGTGCATTCTGTCCCTCATTGTGGTGTTTATAGCCTCCTGATTTTGCATTTTCTGGCTACCTGGCAAATCACAGCTCCTGTCTACCTGCCTTCTTCCTCTGGCTCTTCTCTTTTCCTTACATACCCTTCCACTGTGAAACATTTCCTTACCTCTCAGAACTGGATTATGCTTCTCCTGTGTGTGCTTATATTTTGTTTGCCCCTGCTTAACACCTGTCACTGTGTTGTAATATCCTGCGGAGATATAAAATTTAACTTCCTGTGGGTAAAGACTATATCTTGTTTACTCTTAGCACAGTACTTTAAGTAAATGAATGAGTCACCTACATGCTGCCATTAAATACTTAAAGGATAGAAGACTTAAACATTTTTATCATCATCTAAATGGGATTATTTTTTCTTATTTCTGATTTCTTTTTTCGTTTTCTGGGGAAGAGAGAGAATGTTTAGGTGTATTTAATGGCAACACAAGTTGTCTCCCCCTGCTCTCCATTTTTACATCAAGAATTGATGAGAACGAATAGACAAAGACTGTTCGTTTTGTGCTTCAATACGCAACATAGGCTTTAGTGCTTTTCAAGTGACCTGAAGCAGCAATATTTTTATTTGAATACCACCATCAAGTACATACCATATTGTATAAACTCACACCACACACACACACACACACACACACACACACAATACACACACACCAAAAAAGAAATAACAGCTAGCTGGTTGGTGGCAGGCATTGGAAACAGTGTATCACTTGCTTTTCTAGATTTCAGAGAAATTATTAGCTTCATTGCTGGGCCTTTCTTAGAGTGAGAGTAGGGCTCAATTCAGAAGCTTGTTTACAAGAATTCCTTGATGGACTAGACCTTGCACTACAACTGTTTTCCCTCCCTTCAGGCCATTTTCATTCTTCCTGAGTACCAAACAGCAAGGGCCTATTAAATCTAAATGTGGCATGGAATAAATGAAGAAAGTAAAGGAATAAAGGAAGATTTTTAAAGGGACATAAGCCCCACTGTCCTTCTTTAGTGTTAGAGACTAAATCTTCTATTTGATTATGGACACGTCAAGTCCTTTTAAAATGTTAGTAATCAGGCTTCCTAAGTGTTTATTATGGGGCCCTTAAGAAGAATATCAGAAGAGACTATTGATAGAAATTCCACAATTCTATTGGCTCAAACAGTGCCTTAGAAGTAAAAAAGAACGTAGATCAACCGATAGTATTGCCCTCTTTCCTATTTGCAAAAAAAAGAAAAGGGAAGAGGGCATCCTTTGAAAATATATAGAGTCCTCTAGTTCTTTTTTTAAATGGACAATTTCACATACCATAACATTCGCCCTTTTTAAATGTATAATTCAGTGGTTTTTTTGCAGCCATCACCATTATCTAATTTCTAAACATTTTCATCACCCTAGGAGGAATCTCTGTACCCATGATGCACACACCCAGCCCCTCTTCTCCCAGTCCCTGGCAACCACTATCTCTATGGATTTGCTTATTTGGGATGTTTCATATAAACAGAGTTATATACCATGTGGCTTTGTGTCTGCTTTTTTGTTCCAATACACTTCTTTCACTTAGTATTAATTTTTTATGGTCTAGTCATGCTGTAGCAAGTAGTGATATGTCATTCCTTTTTCTGACTGAATAATATTCCATTGTAGTGACATTTTATTCATTGATCAGTTGATGAACATTTAGGTCATTGTACTTTTTGGCTATTAGGAGTAATGCTGTTATTAGGAATAACGTGCAGGTTTTTATGTAGATATAAGTTTTTATTTCTCTTGAGTTTCTCTTTTCACTGAAGACAGTGCTGACCTATGAATGGAATTACCGGGTCATTTGATAACTTTATCTTTTTGAGGAATTGCCACACTGTTTTCTAAAAGAGCTGCACCATTTTACATTCCTATCTGCAATGTATAAGGGTTTAGTCTACTTTTTCCACATCTTCTCTATTGCTTGTTATCACCTGTCTCTTTGATTATAGCCATCTTTGTAATTATGAAGTGGTATCTCATTGTGGTTTTAAGTCCCTGGTTCTAGAGCTGCCTTATTTCTGGATCCAGAGAGACAATATACCATAGTAGAACAAGCACCAGAGAAGGTAATAAGAAAAGTTGTATTCTAGTCCACGTAAGAGTTATGTGACCTTAAGCAAGTTATTTTTCTCTTTAACCTTTGGATTTCCTATGAAAATCAGAAAACTGAGTGTTTGGGATTGTTCCTCCAATGCCCACCCCAGGCGTCTAATAAGAAATCTCACAATATGCCATGGGCTATTTTACAAGCTAGCACCTATCAAGTGATCCTTAGGATTCTGCATTCCTTATATCCCCTTCAATTTAAGAATAAAGTCTGGAAAATGTAAAGGGAAGGCCCTGGACAGGGAGAAATTCATTTCATTCATTTCTCCTGTGATCTTCTGTCCCTGCTTCTGTCTTAGGTTATAGTGCCATATAGTTTTTCTTTTATCCTTAATGTATCAAAAATCAGTCTTTCTGATTTATGGAAACTCTAAACTTTACCTTTTGGAAACAAAATACAGAAAGTAGCTTTCTCTTAGTGCTTTAAATTCAATTGAGGCTAATTTAGCTATATGTGGGTAGACCCATATATTTTTTTGTAATTCCTTTTTGACAGATCTTCAGGATTTATTCCTCAAGACTGGCCAGGACGTGGATGGGAAGCTGACCTACCAGGAAATCTGGAACTCACTAGGTTCTGCCATGCCAGGACCAGAGAGCTTAAAAGCATTTGATTCCGATGCAGATGGAAGATACTCATTCTTGGAGCTAAGAGTAGCTTTAGGTGTCTAGCCTCATCGGGCATATTTTAGAAATGGCTATATACCCAGGACTGCCTAATGACTACTGACCTAACAAAAATAGCCCTTACCCATCAGTCCTCTAGTCCTCCTAACTGTTGTAGCAGACACATTGCCACCTTTTAATTGTTTGAAGGAGCTATATAAAAGTTATTTTTTTAAGAAAGAAGACCGTTTTACATATAATAAATATGATGTTCAGAAATTAATGATTTCCTGGCACCAGTAAGATCTTACATTTTTAAATTGACAGAAAAAAAAAGCCCTCTTTTCTTCTCTTTCCTTTTTTTGAGGGGAGGAGATCTTATCTTTAAACGTGGGTAATGTGTATATAGAGAGAATAAGCCACCTTTTATATTTCACATAAATTTGCCTTAAATTAGCTGCACTTTACAGAGATTCAGAAAATGTCCTGTCTTTAAAAGATAGGCCTTTTCTGTTTGTAAATATTTAAAAAGAAAGGATTGTGCTTATTGTGTGGAAAGTTGGAAGAATGGCTTTGAACAAGACATGAACAAATGACTTACTATTAAAAATTGCTAATCTGATCTGGGTAGCAGTTGAAACTGTGTCCACATTTCCTTAAAGCATCCCTTAAAGGCCCAGATGCTGCTATGGGGTTTGGCCTGGTGGCTGGGGGAATAGATTCAGGGAGTAAACACTGAAAACAGTGCTGACTCCAGGCTCAGGAAAGTAGGATTCTGGTCCTTTGTTCCTATTCCCTCACACAATCCCAGCCTGGGAATCAGAGAAATCTTATTGGGGATTTTTCTCACTTGTAATGCTATTTCAGGGTTTATGAGCCTAAAACCTTATCCATTTTCCCTCCTAAATAAGCTAGATTGTCTTCCCCCACCCACCCACTCAAGTTTATCTTAAAATTATAGCTGGCTTCCATTTCCATTTCCATTTCCATTCTGAATTGTCAGGGCTAACGTCCCTGGGTCACTGTCTCAGATTGACCATCCCAGAGCTGTAGAGGAGAGTTATGCTTCTAATTTCGACCTAGGAAACCAAAACCCATGAGATTTTACCCGGCAGCTAATAAAGAACCTGGTATGATTCTCTATGGGAAGAACAAGGCTAAAAAGGTTGTAAAATGAAGCATGAAATCCTATTCAATATTCTTACAATTGGGCTTTCTGTCCAGAGGATGCCCAACTATGGTGGAGCAGGACTGAAGCAGGGGACTTCGCGTGATGGTAACAAGTTTTCACAAATCTAATACAAACAAACGCAATACTCCCTTTCAGTACTTCTGTAGACCTGGCACAAAAGGGCTGGAAGGATAATACCTCCATGTCCTCTGTGTGTTGAGTCTAGACTTTGTGTTGCTCCTAGAAGCAGTCTTTGGACAACACAAAAGGAAAAAATTACATAATAACCTTGCTTTAGGCCAAGTCAGGGAGAAACTAGAGAGGATTTCATGGCACAGACTTCTTCAGTAGAGATCATTTCCTTTTTTACTTTGTTCAAGTTGCCCTGTCAGCCTTGAATACAGTCTAGTACCCTTAAATATTAGGGCTGCTTATTTTCTTTATGATGTTCATTTGGTGTTGACTAATTTTTTTTTCTGGAACTATTAAAATTTAGTTAAAGCAAGATGGGTCTTTTCCCCTGAATGTGTCTGCTTATCTCATAATGGTTTATGATTCTCCCTTTTATTTTTCCTTAACATTTCCCTTGTTGATCTCTATTTCACTTTCTTGGAAAGGTTAAAGTGTAGTATAGAATTAGCCTGGCACTTTAGATAACTTGAAAATGACTTACTCTTCTGGCTGCCTTCCATGCTCCCCTCACCCTCCCTCCCCGCCTTTTTTTAATATATATGTCCTTACAGACTTTATAACAACCAAATAAAATTCTAGCAATAAATTGAATTATACTGCTGTTTTTGTATATACTGTACCATAAATAGTATGTCTACCTGGAAGGTATTTTTTTCAAGAGCTGATTTATATGAAATACACTTGAGGGTAATGTAGCTTGTCCTTTTTAGTTTCAAATTCTTATTCATGGGCAGATACTTTGAAGACACTTTAACTCTTTGTTGTATGTACTTTTCTTTTACATCAGATAGCAGTAGGGGGAGAAGTCCATTTTGTTTTTTAGTTTATCTTCTGTTCTTCTACCTCGCTCAAGCTTGTGTGCCGAGCATCATCCCTGAGCCAGCGTGAAGTGCCCACCATCTTCCTGCCCTGCCAAGTTTGGCAGAGGTGTTTATGCTATGCTATGGGACCTATGAATACCTTTGTCATCCTGCCTGAGAAAGTACCATATCTTCTAGGCAGAAGCAGGGTATCCTGAACTTCTTTGCTCTAATTTAAACAGATTCTCTGGCTTAAGAAAAGAGCCCCATAAGCCTAAATGTTCGATGTTAATTTGGGATTTTTATTTGTCTTAACTTACCTAGCCTATGACTTGAGTTCACCTGTAGTCAGCTCCAAGGGGAAGACTGGTAGTGGTGGTGAATTTGGCTTTGGTTTTAAGTCCTTTTACCTTTGTAGTCTGGCAGCTCCTACTGCTGCATTACAAAGTTACCCAAAGCACTACTTCTTGGTCCTTTTTTTCTTTTGCCTTGTACTCACTGGTATATTTACTAAAAGAGCCTCCCCATAAAACAGAGAGGCAAAAGGTAGTATAGACAAAGAGCCAAAAGAAGAGAATACCTGACATGGAGATGACTGCAGTGTCATTCAAAGGGCAGGGAGGTGCCTCCTACTCAGGAATGTGTCTGATGCAACAGAGGTTGAAGAGTAGACACCCTTCACCTGCTGCTGGCCATTCTCCCTTCCACTGGAGTTTCTTTTCTTTATGGTTGCTGTACATAACCCTTGCAGCCCCCTTTACTGGTCCGACTGGTCACAGTTGAAGATTTTGACTATGATGGACTCATACTTATAATGGCCTGTTGAGTTGTTTTTAGTGTCAGGTGTTGTTTGCTACACAGCTCATTGGCTTGCTTACCAACACCAGCTAGATGTGGTCTCTTTTTTTACATCCAAATCAGAACACATTTGGGCATTCCTAAGACTTTATAGAGTGTATTGTTTGTTATACGAACCTAACTTACCTTGTTGTTTTCTCATATTAAGAAATGTAAATCTACTTTGTTTTAGTGGAGCTATTTTGGTAATGTATAAGCAATTTTTGTTCTGTTTAGAGAGTGAATTCAAGGTTTCTATGACTTGATTTGAACTTTGCTTATTTCATATCAGTAATATAGCCATTTTAATTTATCTAAATAAAACATTTTTTTTCTCTCACTGTGTCTGAGTAAAACCTCTCCCACTTCCCAGTTACTAAGGAAAAAGTCTGCTTTGAACCCTGTTTTTATGGACTCCTTCTTTTGAAAGCAAGGAGTTAACAGATGGTGGACACAAAGTAATATTCAAGAATCTGCTTTAAGGGACTGGGTGTGGTGGCTCACATCTGTAATCCTAGCATTCTGGGAGGCCAAAGCAGGTAGATTGCTTGATCTCATGAGTTCGAGACCAGCCTGAGCAAGATTGAGATCCCATCTCTAAAAATATAACTGGGAGTTGTGGCAGATGCCTATAGTCCCAGCTACCCAGGAGTCTGAGGCAAGAGGATTGCTTGAGCCCATGAGTTTGAGGTTGCTGTGAGCTATGACGCCATGGCACTCTATTAAAGGTGACAAAGTGAGACTCTATCTCAAAAAAAAAATCTAGCTCGGTGCCTGTAGCACAGTAGTTACAGCGCCAGTCACATACACCAAGGCTGGCGGGTTCAAACCCAGCCTGGGCCAGCTAAACAACAATGACAACTGCAACAAAAAATAGCCGGGCATTGTGGCAGGGACCTGTAGTCCCAGCTACTTGGGAGACTGAGGCAAGAGAATTGCTTAAACCCAATAGTTTAAGGTTGCTGTGACACCACGGCACTCTACCCGGGGCGACAGCTTGAGACTGTCTCAAAAAAAAAAAAAAAAAAAAACAGAAGAAGAAGAAGAATCTGTATTGTAAGTATTGAAGTATTTGGCCTGAACACGATCAGGCTTGAGGCATCTACAGGGTGGAAAGAGATGAAGTGCGGGAGGAGTGAGCCCCTACCATGAGTCAGCCAACAAGCGCCACTTAGGCCTGTTTTATATTTAGCATGATTGAATATAAGAGCATGTTTGCAAGAAATGTTCTACTGCCTTTAAAAAGGGGGTAGGGCCCCTGCCTGAAATCCATCAAGAGAGAGGTTATACAGGGGATGGAGTGATTTTTACACGCAGAAAAATAAGAAAAAAAATTAACTCCATGTATTTGCTAGATTCTGAGAATCTCCTCCCTACCCCCTAAAATCTGGATGGCCATTCCCCTCAGGGAAGACTATACAGAAAGCTTAGGTCATTGATAATTGTTCCTTTCCAAAATGAAAGGGAGAAATTTACATCTTGTAACAGAGCTGGGCTTTCTTATCTTGAAACTGAGTCCAAATATCCAGTATTTGTTTCTCCTTTTAGGACCATTTCTAGAAGTTACAAAAATTACTAATATTCCCATGTAGTAGATCTTAATATTAATATTTGCGGGGCCATGAACGGCTTTAAGAAAGATAAAACCTATGGATATATCTTTGTGTATAATTTTAGGAGGTTCAGTGACCCAGCCCTTCCTCCAAACCAAAACATGGACTACATTACTGATACCCTAACACACAGGCATTCACCAAATGTTTTCTAAGAAGACATCATCGGGAAATGGCACCATGGTGTATGGTGGGAAGATCAGTTACTTTGATGCCAGACAGATGTAAATTTGAGAACTGGCTTTCTAACATAAGACCCTTGAAACCTGTCTCTTCCAGGGGTCCTCAAACTTTTTAAACAGGGCCAGTTCACTGTCCCTCAGACCATTGGAGGGCCGGACTATAGTTTAAAAAAAAACTGAACAAATTCCTATGCACACTGCACATATCTTATTTTGATGTAAAAAAACAAAACAGGAACAAATACAATCACATTGCCGCATGTGGCCCGCAGGCTGTAGTTTGAGGACCCCTGAATTTGACAAGTTTCTTGTGAGTTATTAGAAATAATGTACAAAGACGGCCACGTAAGAACTCAAAACATCGTAGATAATAACAAAGAATACAATTCAGCCAGTGGTGTGGTGTGGCTCACAGGTCTCATGCTGACTTGCTTTGAACCTGCAACATAGCTACTGTGAGTCACCAAAGCTCATATGCCCCCAGCAACTATCACCCTTATGGCAGCTGTGCTTTACATCCCACAGAATAGCAGTGTCTATGTACCTAGCCCAAGGCCTGATAGACATTTTTGGTCTTATAAATGCTGGGAGGAGGGATATTGAGTACATCCGCAAGTATTGGTTCAGCATGTCTCCCCACAGCCAACTTGCAGTCCCCATTTACATTGGTGAGGTTCCGTGACCATCTTGGCTTACAAAGTACTCCTATTCAGCAGTGGAAGGGCATTTCCCTCCTAACAGCAAATGAGACACAAGGGAGCTTTGGACTTTTTTTTTAATCTTTCATAATGTGACATCCAGATGAGCTCTGATCTCTGTGTCAATACTACCTCCCTGAGGTTAGTTTCATTTCCTACTCTGCACCTGATATCTGCAGTTCCCACTCTCAGTGAAAGGAGGCTACAATTCTGAAGCCAGAGGCTTGGCATTGAAGCAGTGGTCTCCATGAGCCAGTGTGGGCAGGGAATAGAAGTGGACATTCCTTTCAGGAGAGGAGGCCGAAGGGTAGGAGACAGAGTGGTTTAGCATGGGAGGTAGGTTGCAGAGGGACAGGGCAAAGGGCATCTCCTGAAAGATGGGAACTGGGAGTGGGGAGCTGCTCTGGGGCTGCAGCATCGGGGACAGTAGAGGCTCTTGGGGGGCCAGATGCAGAGCAGGTTGCAAGGGAATGGAGGCCTCCACTTTGGGGCTACTGTCTTGGACGGTGTGGCTCCTGCCTTCAGGGATGTCCAACTCCCACCGAGGATTTGGATTCTGGACTACAGTCTCAGTCTTGGTGACAGTCGGAGGAGGGCCCATGTTGATGGCTGCATTCATGCCATAGTGCCGTCGCTTGTTAATCCAGTACAGCAGTGGGCTGTAGGTGAAAGTGGCAGCTTTCATCACCTCCACCCACTGCTGGGCTTGCTCTTCCCGCCGCAAGTTCTTCCTCCAGTGCAGAAAGAGAATGCAGCCTCCGGTTACCACCGAACACAGCCCCAGGAATCCAAAGTACAGTGACACCCACACTGAGGCAATAAGAAAGAGAAAGAGGCTGGCTGGCTGAGAGCTCTAGCTTGGAGCCAGAGCTGTTCCTCTCCTTCACTTAACCCCATTCATCAGTCCATTCACTTATCTGCTCTCTCCTTTCCTTCTATCCCTCCTCATTGACTTGCCCTTTCATTCTCTTATTCACTCAAAGCTAGATTTCCAGGGAGCTTAAGTGCCACTATTAGCTTTTACAGAGCAGGAAAGCTAGATGTGGGCATGGCCTCCCCAGGCTCAGGAAAGCCTCTGGTTCCCAGCCCAGGACCCATCTGATCCATTAGATTGAGAAGGGCAAGGCCATGAAGGGAATAAAAGTTCACCAGTCGATAGGGACACCAGTGTTCCTTCCCATTCCACCACACACCTTCAACATTGAACCATGTTTGTCCTGGGCTTTTCACAGTATCTCTTCTGGTGGGCAGAGCATGGTCTCTGCCTTGGTTTTCTAGGGCAGACAATCTCCTAACTGCTTAGCACTCCTACATGCAAGCAGCCACCATGCTATCCATACAGAGGGTCTTCACTGAGTATTTGCCCCTAAGCCCTAGGGCACAAAGCAAGGGGCACTTACCACCAGGGAGGCTCAAGTCCTCCTGTGGGGAATCCATAAAGTTAAGCTTGGTACCTGGCTGGTGGCTCTAGGCAGAGGGAACTCATCCACCCATCAGTCCAGCCAATAGGAATCCCCAGAATGCCCAGGTCCCATTGTTCCCTAAAGGAGAGGCCCCTGGATTCTGAGCATTGGGTATTCCAGGGGCAGTGCTTATGGAGTGGTCCTGTATTCACAGAAGGAAGGGGTTCCATCCCATGGTATCTTCTGGGCCAAAGGAGCCAATCTACCCCTTAGGACGAATCCACAGAGCAGCCCCCAGGAAAGGGCCCTTGCTCCCTCAGGGATCTAGCTATATTTCTGATCTTTAGGAAATAGTTGGGAGGAGGGCAAGGAATACACAGTGCTGGGCAGCCCTGCTGGCCCTCAACAAGTCTCTGACCAAGTTTGTCAGGAGAAAACTTTCTCAAGGGAATCATGTAGTCAATATTCCTTCTTTGGCTCCTATAATCTCTCTTTTTGTTACTAGTACTCTAGCACTCTAGGAGGTAGATGTGGGTAGATCACCTGAACTTAAGAGTTTGAGATCAGCCTGAGCAAGACCAAGACACCATCTCTAATAAAAATAGAAAAACTAGGGGGGGTATCATGGCAGAACCTATAGTCCTAGCTACTTGGGAGGCTAAAGCAGGAAGATTGCTTGAACTCAGGAGTTTGAGCTATGATGCCACAGTACTCTACCAAGGGCAAGAGAGTGAGACTCTGTCTAAAAAAAAAAAAAAAAAACAGCTTGGTGCCCATAGCTCAGTGGTCAGGGCGCCAGCCACATACACCGGAGCCAGCCCATTCGAACTCAGTCTGGGCCTGCTAAAAACAACAATGACAACAACAACAACAACAACAAAATAGCCAGGTGTTGTGGCAGGCGCCTGTAGTCCCAGCTACTTGGGAGGCTGAGGCAAGAGAATCACTTAAGCCCAAGAGTTAGAGGTTGCTGTGAGCTGTGACGTCACGGCACTCTACTGAGGGTGACAAGGTGAGACTCTGTCTCAATTTTTTAAAAAATTTCTCTTTTGTTTAGTTGCCTTCCTTCAACAAGTGCTGGCTGGTATTTCCTGGGTTATTAAGCCCAGTGGGGGCTCCCTACCATCGGGCTCTGCATCTCTTTCCACATCACCTCCCTCTTCAATCTTCACTTTCTGGCCAGGCCAGACTCCTTAGAGAGTCAGGTGTTTGGAGTTGTGCTCATGCTGTTACTTCCCTGGGGAGCCCCCCTCCCTAACTTCCCACCATCTGCTCATCCCTCCAGGCCCAGCTCAACCCTTACTCTGTGGCTAACAGTCCTTTTACTTGACTTCCCAGAATCACATCATGTCTAGTTTCAAGGGTCTTTGAGAGTTGTCTGCCCAACTCCCATCAGATGCATGAGTCCTGGGGGTGGATCTTCCCTACCCAGCCACGACTCCCCCTGATTCAGGACTTACTTAAGTCAGGAACTTGTTCACCACCTCCTGAGGCAGATTGGTCCATTTACAAGCAGTTCAATTAGAAACCCATTCCCTAATGAAGCTTAAGGTGGCCTCCCAGCAGCTTGCATCACTGATCCTAGCAAGGCTTCTTGGCACTCTTTCTAATCCTCCAGTGTGTGACTTAGGGCACTTTTTAGCACAAGAGTTCTCTCCAGGGTCCACTTACCCTTGGCTGTCATCCTACATTAGTGGCCCCTGCTTTTCAGTCTCCTTTACTGGTTTCTCCTCTACATGTTAGTGGGCCTTAGGGTTCAATCCTGAATGCTCTATCTATATCTACTCCCTCAGTTATCTCATCCAGATTCATGGTTTTAAACATCATACATACACTGACAATTCACAACTGTATCTCTCCTGGAATGCTCCTCAGAACTTTAGACTCATATACCCAATAGCCTGGTTTACATCCCTCCTTGCCAGTCTATGAAATTATCTCAAACTAACATGTCCAAAACCAAACTTCTGATCATCTAACCTCCAAAATCTATTCTATCTGCATCCTCCATCCTGTTCATAAATAGCATCTCTGCCCTTCAAGTTGTTTAGGCCAAAATCCTGCAAGTCATCCTTGACTCTGTCCATTCTGCCACAACCACATTCACTCCATTAGCAAAATCTTTAGGCTTTCTTTCAAAATATACTCGAAATCTGACCAGTTTTCCATCATTGTTACTACTACCATCTCTCACTTGGGTTACTGGTCTCCCTGTAAGATGACTAACATCCTGGTTTTCCCAGGACTAAGGCGGTTCTCGGGACATGGGGTTTGGATGCTAAAACAAGTTAAATCCTAGGTAACAAATTAATCATATGTGGGAGAGCTTCCATCCTTATCCCACATACCCTAAATTCCACCAGTAGCCAGAATGATCCTTAAAATTTGATCATATTACTCCTCTGCTGAAAAACCTACAGTGACTTCCCATCTCACTCTGATTTAAAATCTTAGTCCTTAACCAAGGCTTACAAAGCTCTGAGCAATCCAACCCTCCCTGTACCTTCTTAGACTCAGTTCTACTGCCATGCCCTCACTCAGACACAGTAACCTCTTTATCAGGGCCCTTGCACTTGCTGTTCTCCCTACCTAGAAGTCTCTTCCTCTAGATATCCATACAGATCATTCCTCATTATTTTAAGGTAAATCCTTTATGTGAAGGTAACAGTGTTATATACCTCACTGCTGAATATCACTATGGTCACCTTCAAAGTACTCCCCTTAGGAAGCTATGCACAAATGCCAGTGCCTAGTCCACCCTTCAAAGCACTTTTTCTAGGATGAGTTCGAAAACTTAATTGGCAGACCTCATAAGACAGCAGCTCTGATGGCCAGAAAAGAGTTCCAAAATTGCTCTGAAGAATGAACCAGGTGCTGGCATTTGTGCGTAGCTTCCCAAGGGGAATACTTGGAAGGTGACCTTAGTGATATTCAGCAATAAAGTATGTAGCACTTTTTCTAAGATGATTCACAAACTTAACTGTCCAACCTCATAAACACAGATCTGAGAATTTCAGATAATGATAACTGCTATAAAGAGAATAAAACAGGGTCATGGGTAAAGACTATAGAGGGATGGGGTGGTTCATCAAGATACGTTCTTTTGAGGTGCTGACATGTAAATTGATCCCTAAATGATAAGGAAGCCACACACAGATCACAGTAGAAAGAATAGCAAGTGCCCATCTACAGGTGGGCACACTTGAAGGACTTACTAATTTTTCACTACACAGTTCCAGGCACAGGGCAGGCCTGGTCCAGGGCTTATCTCCCTGAGTGTAGGCTGAGTTGAGCAAAAGTTGAAGGCTCTATCTTTGCTCCAGGAGAAGCAAGCCAGGAAGGACTTCCATGGAAAGCAGACTGGTGAGTGCTGTCACAAAGAGCCTGCTCCCAGCCTGGCCCTGTGCTATGAGCATGTGAGACACAAAGATATTGATCACCACCCTTGATCCTAGGAGCTCATTCCTGATTCAGGTGAGAAGCATCATTCCAGAGAGCAAAAGGAGCCTGAATAAAGATATGTCCAAGAACAAATTCTGGTGTCTCTGAGGGAGAGGAGAGTAGTTCAGTTTGGCTGAAGTTCAAGGTGGATGTCAGTGAAAAAGGGGAATGGAAGCTTTGGAGGCAGCTGGTTGTCTTAAAAAGAACTCAGCTCTTGGGTAGAGCTTGGACAAGTCACTTCATGGTTCTTGCCCTCAGTTTTCTCACCTGTAAAATAGGATAATAACTGCCTCACAGGGTATGACACGATAAAATGCCCTGCATTTAGTAACCTCAGTAAAGAGAAATTCCTGCTGTGGTTGTAGTTGATGAAAAAGGGCCTTCGATGCTGAAGGACACACTATTACAGCGAGTGCCAAGTAGATTCAAAAAGAAGCAAACACCGAAAGAACCTTTAAGTCCGAGCCGGACTTCTCTTGAGAGAAGAGACTTGGCACGCAAAGGCTGCCGGTCCCAAGTGGGAGGGCGTAAATCCAGGCAACCTCCCGGGAGGAGGCGGGCCGTGGCGCACACCCCGCGGCTACAGCGCGCGGAGCGGAGGCCGGAGCCGCGAACTCCCTCCGCGTCCGGCCCAGCCTCGCCCCTCGCCCGCACCCGGAACCTTGGGTGCGCGGAACTTCGGTGCTGCAGCGCCAGCGTGGAGGGTCGGAGGGGGATGGAGCGGGCGCGCGGGCCGGGGGCCGAGGCCAACGCGCCTGAGGAGGAGGAGGAAGCGGTAGAGGTGGGGACGGCCATGGCTGCTGTGGTGGGTGTCGCGGGACCGGCGGTCCTGCAGGTAGCCGGCCTCTACAGGGGCCTGTGCGCGGTGCGTAGTCGCGCCCTAGGCCTGGGGCTAGTGTCGCCTGCTCAGCTGCGTGTGTTCCCGGTGCGCCGCGCCTCGGGCGAGCCCGAGGGGGGCGCCGACCGCAGTGGGGTCGGGGTAGAAGCCGAACTCCAGGCAAACCCCTTCTACGACCGCTACCGTGACAAGATCCAGCAGCTGCGCAGGTGCGGGTCCTGGCTGGCTGGTGACTGGCAGGGAGGGGGAGGAGGAGCGCCCTGTCAGGTGGACACTAATACTGTCCCCACTCTACAAATGATTTGTCTAAGGTCGCTCAAATAGTGTCAGAGCTGGGAGTCTGCAAAGCTCTGGCTGTTTGCACCTTTGTCTGCGTCTGTGCTTTTTAGATCTGGAAACGCGAGGGTGGACTATTATGACAACTGTCAGTTCAAGCAGTCCAGAGAGACCTAGTCTCATTATAAAAATGAAAAATGCCACCTTCCGAAGATGGGACTTAGCTCGCTCAAGGTCACATGCTGAGTCAACTGAGGCCTGGCCCAGAGCTCCGTCTCCTCGCCTTACAGCTTAGGCCCCTGACTGCAAAGGAAAAGAGGTTGGGGGGGTGGGGGAGGAGCAAGTCAAAGACTAATAGTGTCACAGTTGGATCATCAGTGGAACCTTCTCAGTAACATGAGAAAATTGAGGATCAGAGAAAGTAAGAAACTTGCCAAAGGTCACACAGCAAGTTGGGATTTGTCTGACTCTGAATCCAGGGTTCTTAACACTACCCCTCAGCCCCAGATGGAAGTGCCTGGACATTGGCGGGGTGCAAGGGGCCAGTGGGAGGGTCTGAAGAGTTCAGGTGCAAAGAACTGAAGATCAAAGGTGAAAATTAAAGGCTTGAGAGAGAGTTTTTCAGGGTAGGAAGGCAATTGCCTTAAGTTCTATGAGTTCTGTTTCATGTCTACTTTCACTGCCTCAGTTCACTCCTTAATATACTCTATCCTCACCTGAACCATTGCAGTCATCCTCTAATGTTTCCCACTTCTGTTCTTGGACCCCTCTACCTCAATTATTTCACTCTCACTATAGTGATCTTTCTCATTTTCTGAAACAATGATGGAGTTAATGAATGAGTATTTTTGCTCTTCTTCCAACAGCATTTAGATAGTCTCAAGTATTTTTCATCTTAAAAACCTTTCTTTGGCCTCCATTCCCCTCCAGCTGTCTGTCTTTTATCTCTCTTTGATCCCGTTGATACAAAGCATCTCTGAAGAGTTACATACTCATACTGACTACTACTTTGTCAACTCCCATTCATTCTCACCTGCTTGTGAACAAATGAATGACTGGTTTTGTTTTCTTTCTCTGCTAGATCATTCCCATCAACAATATTTATATATACGGTTATCTCCTGAAGATTGAGCTTCCCAAGGTGCCCCGTTGACTGAATAACATCCAATTTTCTTAGTGTTCCACACAGGTCCTCATATCCTAGTCCCTGCTGGTCTCTCTAGCCTTATTTCTTACCTAAACTTCTTTGAGCATTATGGTCCACCACAGAAAAAATTGGAGAGGAGGTCATATTCCAGGTAAGAGGAGCAGCAGCATAAACAAAAGCACAGAGGCATGAAACCATCTTAATCATTTGGGGGATGTTCAAACAAATGTCATCATGAAACCTGTAACACTCTCATATACTTACTTACTTGTCTATCTCTCTGCAGCTAGATAGTAAGCTCCTTGAGGTAGGGACTCAGTCTTGTTTTTATCCCCAGAGGCCAGCAAGATCTCTGCTGCTCAGACTGCCCCTCATCCTTTCTACGTGCTCACCATAGCAAGCCCAGGTGTCTGTGGCCATTAGCAGGGCTGACCCTGGTCCTGGTGTAGGTCCTAGGGCTGCCTGTAGCCCTGGCCAGGGAAGTGCTATGCCCCACTAAGCAGGAAGTCCCTCCTCCTGTTCACTGAGGAGGAACTGGCTCACTATGGAGAGAAGAAAGATCAGCCCATCCATTATGGCAGTGAAGAGAATGGTGTTTGATGTCACCTCCAGAAAGCAGTTTTATGGAAAGGAGACTTTCTATAATGCCTTGTCTAAGAAAATTCAGCAGAGGGATAGTCAGGTTGCCCCTACATCCTATCAGGGGTAGAGAACCTGCAGCCTTCTGATTTCAAAATTGTTTTTTTTTTTTTCTTTAACTACCAAAGATGGCAAGAAAAGCTTCATCTTTCTCTGATGCACCTCTTTTAATAAAAGAATTTCTTGTGTAAAATTTTGATTCAGTCAAAAGGCTATACTTAAGGACCTAGAAGGCCACATTTCACCTTAAGGCTGCTGTTTCTTTACCCCTGCCAGATGTCATCCATAATAGTATGAGTCTCACAACCAAGGAGCTGGAGTCCCTAGATGGTATCTTCACAAAAGCAAACAAAGCCAAATATCCCATCATCAGCTACACAGCCTGAAGAATTCTTAACAAGGACAGCACCCCAATCTGGACTTCTGGCGCAAAGACTAGTCCCATTTTGATATGAAGGGTGAGTTCTGATGTGTTAATCTGTTGGAGCAGGTTTTTTGGAGTGTAGGTCAGTGAGACATTCATATGTTAAATCTGCAAAATCTGTGAGCTATGCCTGAGCCTGTGAATCACCAGGATCAGAATAAAACAGATATTTAACCTGGGAGGAAGAGGAAGATGTCCAAGAACCAGATGTATCCAAATAAAAGTTTGATACCTAGTGGGAATGCTATAGAATTCTTACTTGAGGAGGTGATTCCCAGTGTAAGTATCTGGAGAGACCAACCTCCCTACCCTAGGGAGTCCTGCAGGAGAAAAATATTACACAGGCCCCTTGAGGAGTAACAGTAGTTGAATAAAACTGGATTTCTTTTTCTACCTTGATTTTTTTTACCCTATGCCTAGTCCTTAATAACTGAAAGCAAATCTTTAAGCCTCTCTGAATTGCCAGTGTCCTTTCTCTGTGGAGTGGTTCATAATGCTTTGTTATTTTTCAAAATCCAAAACATCCAGGTGGTTTACCTTTTGGTTTACCTTTCTCTGTGGAGTGGTTCATAATGCTTTGTTATTTTTCAAAATCCAAGACATCCAGGTGGTTTACCTTTCGGTTTACTTTTGATCAGGTCTGACCCAGCTGCTTTTGAGTCTCGCCTGGAGAAGCGCAATGAGTTTCGAAAACAGCCAGTGGGGCACTCGAGGCAAGGTGATTTTATCGAATGTATGGAGCAGAAGGTAAGACCTGCCCCTTTTTATGTTGTTTGGCAGCACTCCTCCAACCTCCTTCCCCTAACCCTTGTCCTTGAAGTGGGTTCACTGATGGGTCAGCTGGGTAAACCAAACAGCCTCTCTCCATCAGTCTCCCTCCATAGATGTGTATCCTGTTCTTTCTGGGCAAGGCACTGTGGTCATGACGGAGATGGAGAAGTAGGAGAAGGGTAGTTCCTACTCCAAGGAGATGCAGTCTAGTGGTCAAGGCAAGGCACACAGGCAGTGGGTGGTAGGGATCAGGGAAAAGTTCCCTGGGGAATAGAACCTGACCGAGGCTAGGAAGGATATGAAGTATCTAAATTAAGCAGAGAGAAGAAAGTAGGACTTGATATAGAACAGGGGTCATGAAACTTTTTCTTTTTTTTTTTTTTTTCTTGAGACAGTCTCACTTTGTCACCCTCAGTAGAGTGCTATGGCATCATAGCTCACAGCAACCTCAAACTCTTGCACTCAAGTGATCCTCTTGGCTCAGCCTCCCATTTAACTGGGACTACAGGTGCTTGCCACAATGCCCAGCTATTTTTTTAGAGACACAGTCTCACTCTCATTCAGGCTGGTCTCGAACTCGTGAGCTCAAGCAGTCCACCCTCCTTGGCCTCACAGAGTGCTAGGATTACAGGCGTGAGCCACGGGGCCTGGCCTATGAAACTTTCTATAAAGGACCAAATAGTAATTATTTTAGACTTTGTGGGTTATGTGGTCCCTGTTGCAACTGTGAAGCTCTGCTATTACAATGCAAAGGCTGGCATAGCCAATAAACAAATAAATTAGGTGTGGTTGTGTTGCAATAAAATTTTATTTACAAAAACATTTGGCAAGTTGGATACAGTTTGCTGACAACCAGCCACCCACTCCCTTGTTGAGCTTTGAAAGTAAAAGGGGTTTCAGAGGACAGTGAGGTACCTTGTCCAATTAAAATAGAGAGGGAAATGTTAAAAGACTAAATATGTAAGTTAGTCATTAAACTCCAAGCTGAAGTATTTGGGAGCAGAGATAGGATAACTTAGCTGCTAGAAATGGATCTGAAGCCAGGTACCAAGGACCTAACTCTTGCACTTACTGGCTGAGTGACTCTGAACAAATTATGTAACTTCTTCATGCCTCAGTTTGCTTATCTGTAAAATAGGAATGTTAACAGTAGAGTTAACATAGAGTTGTGCTGAACATCAAATAAGATAATGTCACGTAAAACCCTTTACACATAATATGTACTTAATATATATTAGCCATTGTTACCCTTAAATAGGAATTAAGACTGGGCAAAAGCATATTTTTTAGTGAAATACATGCTTTAGTATGTAAATTTGGGGACATATCCATACTAGGTATGGGAAGCTGTGTATAGGAAGATTAGTGTAGTGTCTTTTAAACTTTTTGACCATGACCTACAGTAAGAAAAACTTTTACATTGCAAATCAGTACACATGTATGTACCGTATATACTCGAGTATAAGCCGAGTTTTTGGGCACAAAATTTGTGCCAAAAAACCCGAACTCGGCACAATTTTTGTGCTGAAAAAACTCGGCTTATACTCGAGTATATAGGGTATATGATTATTAATAAAAAATTTTTACGAAACAATGCTTACTTCTACAACATATGGTTCATTCTTATTTTTCTTTTTCATCTTGTAAAAAACTCCAATCACAATCTACTAATTTCATGACCTGTTATTTGAAAAATACTAATCTAGGGTGAAACATAGAACAAACTGGAGTGGGAGAGGCCAGAACAGGGAAAATATACAATAATCCAGTTATGGGCTGCTGGGAGCCTGAAACAAGGTAGTTACAGTGGAAAATTGGGATTCTACATTTTAAAGTCAAATTAGAGATTATTTTTCTTAGAAAGGACTTTTTTTTATCTTGGGTGTCCTAAATTTTAAGAGAAGGTACTCAGTCTTGATAACTAGTTAATTAGAGCCAGGTTAAAAGTCAGTGGGTTAATCATCACAATGTTGGGGAGCAAATTCAACCTCCTGTGACAAATACAGTTTATGACTTTATGTGAGCAAACAGCTCTCTGCTACAAATATTTTAACAATTGTCATTTCCTGTGACAAACATTTGTAGTAGCAAGATTATAAGTCAGTGGCTCTTGGAAATATTACTGTATTATAAGCTCTCAATATTACATGGAAAAGCTCTTTGTCCCTTTTTAATAAACAGACTTAGAAATTCAACTTTATGATGATAAAATAAAGAATAAAGATATAATTTAAATTATGGCAGCTCTTAGGTAAATGTTCACATATTATCTTCCTTATCTAGCTAGCTAGAGAGGAAGGCTAACTATACTGTCCATTTCCAAAGGCTTTTTTTTTTTTTTTTGAGACAGATTCTCACTCTTGCCCAATCTAGAGTGCAGTGGCCTGATCATAGCAAACTACAGCCTCAAACTCTATGGCTTGAGCAATTCTCCCACCTCAGCCTCCCAAATGGCTAGGACCACACCCAGCTAATTTTTAAAATTTTTGTAGAAATGGGGTTCTCTCCATATTGCCAGGTTGGTTTTGAATCAAGGGATCCTCCCAGCTCAGACTCCCAAAGTGCTGGGATTATTGGTGTGAGCCACTGTGCACAGTCCCCGGTGTCCTTTTTTTTCTTTGAGTCACTAATTCCCTGTCACACAGGACACAACACCCCCTTTTATAATAAAATTTTTTAATTCTTTCTACCCTAAAATGAAGCACAACAGGAAGGCGGACAGTAAAACCTACTTATATGCATAGTTTGGGAAGGGAGATCAATATGATGGCCTAACCATAGAATAAGTGAAAGTATTTTTTAATAAATTACATATTTTAGTATGTAAATTTTGGGTCACATCCATACTGTAAGACCTAAGGTTGTCATCGGATGCTCTTCACCTCTTTGTGAAATATACATGAACATACAAGCAGCAAATGTTAACTGGTTGTAGCTTTTATCAGAGATAATGGGCCAGAAGGAAAAATAATCACTTTCAGTTGTTTTTGGCCATTTTTGAGGGGGAGTCTAATTTGATGGAGAAAATACAAAGCCTGAGTACTAAAGAAGACTCTAATCTGCTAAGGACGACTGCCATCAAATAGCTGTCAGAAGTAAGGGGGCTTTGATAACACATCTTTCCACTTCTCACCTCCACTGTTGCTCAGTGTGGAATAAGTCAGAGGGTAAAGCATAGTAAATCCACACAGGCCTGATTATGGAAGAAGTTCCTCATATCCATAATGGCAGGTATATAATAGACTCTCAGTACTAGAAGATGGTGGTTACTGATAAATTTCTCATCTTTGCATCTCAGAATCTTAGAGAAAAGTCTCACAGACAATAATTTTAGAACAAGGTGTACAATTATAAAAAGTAGAGAGAAATGAGTTCTGAGGTACAAAATTACTTAAGGAGATTAGATATCCCATCTAGGTTGGTGATTTTTTCCTTGTCATTAACATATAGATTATTGTGTATTTCAGACAGATGCCATGGGGAAACAGCCTATCAGCAGGGGATTCACTAAGGCCAAGGTGGGTTTCTAATTAAATAGAGGGACCCAGGTCTGAAGTTATATGGTACATCAGTAATAAGAGGCTGCAAATTTGAACATATGAATTGTGATTCAATGATTTTGTATAAGATGATATTCCAAGTATAGAGATGAGAAATATTTCTATGAACTTTTGTGTCCTTGACATGACTCCACTGGGAATGCTAGAGGACATCTGAAGAAAATGTAGCAACACCCTTCATTTCTGTAGGGAGTGGTGTTTTGTTTTGTTTTTTGAGATGGAGTCTCACTTTGTCGCCCTCTGTAGAGTACTGTGCCATCATAGCTCATAGTAACCTCACACACTTGGGCTCAAACAATTCTCTTACCTCAGCCTCCCAAGTAGCTGGGACTACAGACGTCTACCCATCACAACACCCAACTACACAGAGTAGTTCTTAAAAATTAAAAACATGTTTAGTCTGTCACTTAATTCACAAATAAGGAATTATTCCTGGTAGACTAGCAGTTAAATAAAAATAACCAAGTTTTCTCATCTTACCCAGCTGAATAGTGCTATAGGGCTTACTGATGAGGGTGAAGCATTTGGGAAGTATGCAGTGATCTAACAGATACTCCCCAAGAATAGAACCATGAAAACCTGCCTGGGCTTAGGGTTCACTTTATCTGAGCACACAGGTTTTCTTATACTTGTTCTTTACTTATGACAGATTTGCTACACTGTCCTGACATGTTGTCTCTCACAAGCTTAGAGATAGTTAAGCTGTTCTGTTTTATTTTTTAATTGTTGGCATTAATTGCTTTTATTTTCTTTTTCAAGACTCTCAGTTCAGTCTTTAACATTGAGATGGTAAAAGAGAAAACCGCAGAGGAAATAAAACAGGTAATGAATAAAAATGGGTTGGCACACTCTATGAAAATATATGTTTTGTGAACTAAATCTGAGAGTAGAAAAGAGCATGCATTTTCTGACAACTCTTTCTAGCCGTAGTGGAAGGTAGTAATAAAAGGCAAAAACGATGAATTACAGGAAGAATAATAGCATAACAAAACTTGTCTTTCTTGGTCTTACTCTTATGTTTCTGATCAACTCATGTTTCCTCTTTCTTTTTCATCCCTATTGCCCACATTTTTATTTATTTATTTTAGAGATAGAGTCTTTCTCTGTTGCCCTAGGTAGAATGCTGTGGCATCATAGCTCACAGCAACCTCAAACTCTTGGGCTCAAGTGATTCTTTTGCCTCAGCCTCCCAAGGAACTGAGACTACAGGTGCCCACCACAATGCCTGGCTGTTTTTAGAGACAGGATCTCACTCTTACTCAGGCTGGTCCCAAACTCCCAAGCTCAAGCAATCCATCTGCCTTGGCCTCCCAGTGCTAGGATTACAGACGTGAGCCACTGTGTGCCTTGTCCCACATTTTATTTAAAATCATTGGCACTCAATGCCTGGATTGTTGTACTGCCTTTTCACATAGGTTCCCTTGTTCTTATTTTTCCCATTCCACCTATCCTTACCAGCTGAGTCCTCTTAAAGTTCTTTCATTATGGAAGAGCATAGTATATTAGATAAGACCACAGACTGTAGAACCAAGCTGCCAGTTTTAAGTCTAGGAAGGGCCACATATTAGCTATGTGACTTGGACAAGTTAGTTGACTTCTCTGGGCCTTAGTTTTCCTACTGTAAATTGGAGATAATATATTACTTCATAGAGTTATTTGAGGAATTAAATGAGTTACCACTTACAAAGCACTTAGAATGGTGCCAGAGAGTAAGTGCTATATTTATGTTTTTAAATCAACAAAGAAAACAAATCCTAGAAACCTGCTCATAAATGTTCCATGACTTTCCATATTCCTTTTCCTGGATTCATATTTCTCAATTATTACAGGACCTTCTGCAGTAAGCTTCCTGGAGACCTTTCAGTACACTTAGGATCTATCGCATGTACTTTGATTTGATTTACATTCCTATTTACATTTTCATGTCTACAATACTTTTCTTTGTAGTAATTAAACTGTAGTAAGCTATTTCTTTTACCTTCTGTATAGTCCTGTGAATTACATGTTAGATAAATTGAGAGAATCAAAATAATAATGAAAGCAGTTTACAATATGTCAGGTACTATGTCTAGAGTTTCATATGCACTATTCCATTAAATTCCCTTAACAACCCTGTGAAGTAGGTGCTATTGTTCCCAGTTTGCAAATGAGGAAACTGTGACTTAAGAGATTTTGTGACCTGGTCAGTGATAGAGCTAGGACTGAAACTCGTGTCTGTCTGACTCTGTATCATATTCTCTTAGAGAAAATTGTATCCATTGTCATGGGTTTTCTTTGAATGCAGTGCCATTTATTTGTTTTTTTGTTTGTTTATTTATTTATTTTGAGACAGAGTCTCACTTTTTATTTATTTTGAGACAGAGTCTCACTTTGTTGCTCCCGGTAGAGTGCCAGGGCATCATAGCTCACAGCAACCTCAGACTGTTGGACTCAAGTGATTCTCTTGCATTAGCTTCCTGAGTAGCTAGGACTATAGACTTAACATTTATTTAATACCTATTTAGTATCAGTCTATCTCTGTGCCAGACAGAGATAAATCATAGAATTCCCAACCTTCAAGAAGTTTAAGTCTAGTGGAGGGACAGACACAAAAACAAATTAGATCAGTACAAGGTTCTAACTTCTGTTAATAGAGGCTTATGTAAAGTCGCAGGGAGAACTCAGGCTGTGCCTTTGGGAAGAAGGACCAGTGGAAAGTGGACACTAAGAAAATCATTTAGGGGAGAGAGAAGCCAGGCCCAGGAGGCCTGATCATATGACAAGTATGATTTAGACCTATAGTTTTAGGTACAAATTTGTATTGATTGAAAAAAATTTTAGTAACTAAGTTCAGCTATATTAAGAATTATGTATCAGTCTCATAAATTTCAGTGTTGGTTCATAATAAATTAAATCAAAAATCAGAATGTGCTTTCCTTAAATTGAGAAGGCATGTTTTAACATGCAAAAAACAAACAAAAGCAAAGCAACCTTAGGCTGCATTAATACTGTGGTTTGCTACTATGAAACTAATTTATAGCTTTCATATGAAAGCTATAGCCCAATTATAGCCCAAGAATAAGGGGAAAGGGAGGGGAGGATAGGTGAAGGGAGGGTAATTGGTGGGACCACACCTACAATGCATCTTACAAGGGTACATGTGAAACTTACTAAATGTAGACTATAAATGTCTTAACACAATAACTAAGAAAATGCCATGAAGGCTATGTTATTAACCAGTTTGATGAAAATATTTCAAATTACATATAAAACCAGCACATTGTACCCCATGATTGCATTAATGTACACAGCTATGATTTAATAGAAAAAAATTAAAAGAACAAAAAAAATAGTGTGGTTTGCATGGGTCCTAGGAGGTAATCATCTTTTTGTGCTCTGTGTTGGTTAGATAGATCATGCTTTGATTAGTATCTGCAGTTGGAGCCCCACATTTCAACAGGAATGTTACTAGAGCAGAGCAACTCTAAAGGAGGGGTACCCATTTTTCAACACCAGCTCACTCAGGTGTCACCTTGATTATGATGCCTTCCCCTACTTCTGTGCCTTTGCTAGTGTTGTCATTCCCTGCTTAGAACATGTCTCTTATCTCCTCCTGCCCTATCTGTTCACCTTCCCAGCCTGCTTGTTTACTTGACTGACTCCTGCTCATTCTTAATGATACAGCTCAAATGTCCCTTCTTGTGACACTCTTCCCTAAGTTAACTTCCCTGAGTTAAATGCTTCATTTAGAAGCTCTGTGGCTGGAACCAGGGCAGAAACCAAATATATATTTTTTTATTATGCTATGTCATAGTCGTCTAACACAGGCAGCATTTCTGAATATTTTTTATTGCAAGACGTTGGTGACAACTCAAGCAGACGTCCTGCCTATAAGACCTTTGTAAACAAGTGAGGGAGCTAGATCCATGTGCAGGTGACCTTGTAATGATCTAGCATATCGTAGGCTTCTTTATAGAGGTAGAAAGTACAAAAGCAATTCATAGGAAGACTTTTGACTGAAATGATCAAGGGAGACTACCTGGAAGAAGAGGCATATAAACTCAGCTTTAGACGACAGGAAGAATTTGGGGGGTCAGGGATACAGAGGGGAAGGCTTTTCATTTAGAGGCAATGACATGAAAAGACATGGAGGACAATATAAATAGTAGTAAAAACTCTGAGCACAGAGCATCCATATGATATAATGCTAAGTGATAAAAAAGCAGGACATAGGATTGACTATACGTTATATCTATGTATACTAAAAAGAAAAAAATACTAAGATATACTGGAAACAAATATACAAATATATCAAAATAGCAGTGTTAGGGTAGTAGGACTGTGGGTGTTTTTTTTTTCTTTTTTCCTATTTTCTGATTTTGTAATTTCATTATATAGTAGAACTTTGATCATCCACCACCTCTCTACATTAACCACCTCCTATTAAATTGACCTGATTTTCATAGACCACGCACGCACCATATCTACATAGCAGTACAGTAGGTCTAGTTCCCTATGTTGACCAGTTTGTTACAGTTTGTTGTCCTTTGGCCAACTTACAGGGGTTCTACTTTATACATTTTTATTCTATATTTTTTGGTGTTTTGCATCATGAAAGTCAACTGTGCCTGCTTTGTTCTTTGGTGCTGAGCAGAAGTAGAACTTCTGTGCCATAGTTAGATCCAGCAGATTCCATCTCTTCCACAGATAGAAGACTTTCTAGAAGCAAGATTTTTAAGAGCTGCCTTTAACACGGCATGATACTTAATAAAAGTTATATTATTTGTAGTGTGTACTTTGTGCCAGGCACTGTGTTGAGCACAAATCTACATTACTTCAGCTTGTCTTCACAATGATCCTGTGAGGTAGCTTTTATTGCTATTTATTGGTGTTTTTTAGGTAGTTTTCAGTAATTTGCCCACGGTAGCATAGTGAATAAATGATTGGAGCTAAGAGTCACATCTAGGTCTGCCTAACCCCAAACCCTACATTCTGAGTGACTGATACCCTGGCTCTCTGAGAAGGCCCATTGTTGGCTGGGACATGCAGGTTTAGGGAGGAAAGAAAGAAATGGAAATAAAGAGGTTGTTTATCACACCCAAGGTGCAACTTAAAAGCAGTGATTTAAAGAGTCATAGGATCACTTTCTCTGACAGGAATTTGTTGTTAAGAGTTACCATTTAATCATCTAGAAGAGTGGATTATATAAAATCTTTGTTGTAATCACATACTGGTAATAAAAGTATTACATTGGGTCTCTCCTCCTTGTTAGCAAATAACACATTACTCTGAACAATGAAAGCTTGTCACTATTTCTTAGCACAGGTTGAAAAGATTACCCACATATCACAGACACCCTCTTTTTTATACAGATTTGGCAGCAGTATTTTGCAGCAAAAGATACAGTCTACGCGGTTATTCCAGTAAGTAGTTTGGTTGGAAAATGAAAGTGTTTCAGCATGAAGGTCACCTCTCTAACCTTAGCAGGCAGTTGCCTTTACTTTTTCTATGTTTATTGCCTCTTGAGAACTTCCCTTTTACAACTCTAAGGTTTTTTATTATGCCCTGAGCGCCAAACATTGGAAGTTCCATATGGTATATTTATGGCTCTTGTTTTCCCTCTTTCTGGTTTAGAAATGTCTTTGAGTCAAGTCTCTGACAAGGGAACATGGTATAAGTTCTTGTTGCTGAGTAATTTCCAGATGTCTTTTATTTCTTTTTGGTGTTTTCCAACCAAGATGTTGGAGTTTAAGACAAGGCCTCTAGCATATTTTCCCCTTCTTGTCTGTAAGTGACTTACATCTGAGCTAATCTAGAGCCTCTCCTAGTCTTTCTCTGCCATTTCTCCTTACCAAGTGGCATTTTCTTTATTTTTCCCTCTTTGAAATTGCTATCTTAGAGATGGTCACCAGCCACTGCTTGACCATTAAGATCTGTGATAGAGAAGGGATGCTGCTGGAAATCAGCTTTTTGCATAATAAAGCATTTGAAGTATTGGGTTATCAACTAGTTTTAATTATTCTTCCCTGATGAAGGGTCTTAGGTTAAGTTTATATGAAGCACACACAAATAGTGCTAAATTTATAAGTATAAGATTAAGGAGAAAAACATAGATGGAAGGATAAAATTGAGCCTTTGGTTGTAAGTGTATCACTTTTTTTTTTTTTTTTTGAGACAGAGTCTCAAGTTATTGCCCTGAGTAGAGTGCTGTGGCGTCACAGCTCACAGCAACCTCCACCTCTTGGGCTTAAACGATTCTCTTGCCTCAGCCTCCCAAGTAGCTGGGACTACAGGTGCCTGCCACAATACCCAGCTATTCCTTTTTTTGGTTGTAGTTGTCATTATTGATTGGCAGACTCGGGCTAGATTCGACCCCACCAGCTCCAGTGTATGTGGCTGGCTCCCTAGCTGGCTGAGCTACAAGTGCCAAGCCATGTGTATCACTATATTTTTCCATCTCTTAAACATACAAGTTCTTATCCATTGTGAGTTCAATAGCCAAAAGAGCTGCACTTTTCATGATGTTTTAGATCTCTGATACCAACTATTTGAACAAACCTTAGCTCTCCCTCTGACTGACTTAATGTCTCTACCACTTGCCAGAGGTCTCCAGAGAGTCTGGAATGTTGAAGCAACTACTCTTCACATGTAATTCTGACAATGAACAGTAAAACATATGTCTGGTTTTTTTCCTGTCTTTCTGTCAGTTTGTAAACAGTGGAATTTGAAAGGTTGTTTTAGTTGTATTTAATTCTAGAATTTAGTCTTGGGGAATTTATTTATTTTTCTTTTCTTTTTTTTCTTTATTTGATACAGAGTCTCAAGCTATTGCCCTGGGTAGAGTGCTGTGGTGTCATAGCTCACAGCAACCTCAATCTCCTGGGCTTAAGCAATTCTCTTTCCTCAGCCTCCCAAGTAGCTGAGACTACAGGTGCCAGCCACAATGCCTAGCTATTTTTTGTTGGAATTGTCATTGTTGTTTTAGCTGGTCTAGGCTAGGTTGGAACCTGCCAACTTTGGTGTATGTGGCTGGCACCATAACCACTGTACTACAGGTTCCGAGCCAGTCTTGGGGAATTTAAATGTGATTATGGCCTTTTCTGTTCTCCTGTTTGTGGCTTAATTTTATTCTTTTCCACCTTACAGGAAGAGAAGTTTGATTTGATCTGGAACCGGGCTCAGTCCTGTCCAACAGTAAGTTTTTGGTGACCATCTAAGGATTGCTTATCAATGCTGCAAAACAAGGGTGTTTTCCCACCAATCACATCATATTCCATAATGTCTTGCATGTTATTATGCTCTGTTTATTTAACAAAGATGCTCATATGTTGATTATACTGATAAGTATAATAAGTTCAGCCTTATGAAATTGTGTGGGTTTGGCTCAATAAGCCTCTGGCTTTTTAGCTGTCTACCACATCTAATCCCTTTCTAGTATGGATCTTAAACTGTTGGTATAAGTGCATTTTGAAAGATAACCGGAGACCTTTGATCTTCTCAACTTCTTTTTTTTTTTGGCCTTTATTATTATTTTTTAATTAACACAAAATTGTACATATTTATGGGGTATGGTGATATTCATTACACATATATAATGTGTAATGGTCAAATCGGGATAATTGGCATATCCATCACCTCAAACACTTATCTTTATTTTTTTTGTTGGGAACATTCAAAATCCATTCTTCTAGAATTTGAAAATATACACTAAATTGTTCATTGTAGTCACCCTATAGTGCTATAGAACCCTAGAATTTATTTCTCCTGTCTAGCTGTTCTTCTGTATCCGTTAACCAACCTTTGGCTGTCCCTCTGTAACCACCCCCCTTCTCTGCTAGTAACTACTGCTCTAATCGCTACTTCTATGAGATCAACTTTCTTAGCTTCCCCATTTGAGTGAAAACGTATTTGTCATTCTGCACCTGGTTCATTTCACTTAACATATTCACCAAGCTTATACACATTGTCATGAAAGAAAGTCTTTCTTTCTTTCTTTCCTTCCTTCTTTCTTTTCTCTTCTCTTCTCTTCTCTTCTCTTCTCTTTTCTTCTCTTCTCTTCTCCTCTCCCCTCCCCTCCCCTCCTCTCTTTCCCCCTTCCCCCTATTCTTAGGTTGTAACTGGGTCATAG
>CAUYPK010079925.1:0-42220 GCA_963574355.1 Loris lydekkerianus | reverse complement strand
TAACTAAGAAAATGCCATGAAGGCTACGTTGAACAGTTTGATGAGAATATTTCAGATTGTATATGAAACCAGCACATTGTACCCCTTGATTGCACTAATGTACACAGCTATGATTTAACAATAAAAAATGAAAATAATAATAATAAAAAAAAAGGACTATGGGATGGAAGTGAGGACAAGTCTGGCACCATGGGGCAGAAACTCTGATTTGGGGAGTTAAGATACTGTCCAATGTCTGAAAGAGTTGGTTATTAACTCATCTGAAGATGTGTCAGGAAGAGATGCTTAAAAGACTTAATGAAAAGGTATTTATAAGTACCTTCTCCAAACTGGCAGTGGTTTTAGCGTATAAGGAAACCTTTATTCCCTCATTCCAGGACATCAGCAAATAACCCCAGACCCTCTTCAGAAGAACAGATTCAGGAGACTCCATCACACAGTTTCTTGAAACATTTTTTTGGTTTGTTTCTTATTTTGTCTGTTTGTTTTTGAATACAGTCATTTACATCATTTTGTTCCACTTATGTCATTTTAAGTTGAAATTATTTCTCAGCAACTAAAACTATCAGAGGGTTAACTGTAGTAGTAGTGACATTTACTAGCACCTTCTCTTTTGCATATAGCCTTGTTGGAAGTGCGCGTATAAACTCACCTAATCCCCAACAACTCTGCGAGGTAGGTATTACCTATTAACTAAATAAATATTACTATTTCTATTTTATAAATGATGAAACTTAGACACAAAAGGTTAGGCAACTTGCTCAAGGAAAGCCAGCATTAAAACCCAGACAAATGTAGCATCCCTGGCCATGCTTTTAACTACTATGTTTTTTGTGTATACACACATACACACACACACACACACACACACACACATATATATATAGTTTTTTTTTGTTTGTTTGTTTTTTTAGACAAAGTCTTAGTCATCCTGGGGTTGAGTGCCCTGGCATTATTTGAAGTTGCCTCAGAGCAACCTCAAACTCTTGGGCTCAAGCAATCTTCTTGCCTCAGCCTCCTAAATAGCTCGGACTACAGGCACCTGCCACAACACCCATCTATTTTTAGAGACAGGGTCTCACTGTGGCTCAGGCTGGTCTCGAACTCATGAGCTCAAGGGATCCACCTGCCTTGGCTTCCCAGAGTGTGAGAATTATAGGTATAAGCCATCGTGCCCGGCTATGTTATATATTTTAAATTTATAAGTGTGTGTGTGTTTAAAATGATACCTTATTGCTGCTGCCATAAATTAACTGCCAACTTAGTGGCTTAAAACAATACTGATTTGTTATCTTAGATTTTTGGAGGTCAGATGTCTGAAAAGGGTTTCACTGGCCTAAAATGAAGGTATAGCCAAGACTGCATTCCTTCTGGAGGCTCTGGGAGAGGACCACTTTCTTGCCTTTCCAGCTTCTAGAGGCCTCCTGCATTCCCTAGCTTCTGGCTCCTTCCTTCATCTTTAAGAAGGGTAGCCTCTTCACCTCCCTCTCTGACTCTGACACTGACACTGACTCTCTTGCCTCCCTCCTTCAGTCATAAGGATCTTGGGATCTCATTAGGCCCACCTAGGGTAACCTTATTAGCAACCTTAATTCCATCCAAAATCTTAAATCCTCCTTGCCATGCAACATAACATATTCACATGTTCTGGGGATTAGTACGTGGTGATCACTGAAAGGTCATTGTTCTGTCCTCCACAATTTACCTAGTTTAACATTCAAAACTTACAGAAAGGGAAAAGGATATAAAGTGAAAAAAAAAATCTCCATCTTCCACGTCTGCCTCTAAGTCATGCAATTCCTTTCCCCAGAAGCAACTAATATCATGTGTTGTGTCTTTCTAGATTTGTTTTATACATATAAGAGCAAATACATAATGTGTTTTATTTCTATTTTGCCTTCACTAAACACACAGTTCCTACAGCTTGCTTTTTTCACTTAAAAAATAAGTCCCAGAGATCATTTGGGTTGGCATATAATGATCTAATTCTCAGTGGCACATTCTTATAATCCCAGCTACTGGGGAGGCTGAGGCAGGAGGACTGCCTGAGCCCAGGAGGTCTAGGCCAGCCTGGGAAACAGCAAGAGTTTATTTAAAAAACAAACAAAGAAAAAAAAAAAACTCAAATGACATCACTGTAGAACATAGTCCTTATCTGTGTCATATTGCACTATGAGAGTATATATTTATAATATCATAATGTATTTAATCTCACACAGCACATAGGACAGTTACAGGGTCTCAAATCTTTTAGTTTTGTCAGGCTTTTCCAATACAAACCATGCTGTCACAAATAGCATTGAACCCTCATTATATGGCAAGTGCGTGAGTAATTCTGTAGGATCAAGGGCTGTGAGCCTTTGTGATTTTGACCACAAGTACTAAATTACCCTCTTTTACTTTTTCCAACTAAACATCTTTTTTTTTTTTGGAGACAGAGTCTCAAGCTTTCCCCCTGAGTAGAGTGCTGTGGCATCATAGCTCACAGCAACCTCCAACTCTTGGGCAAGAGTTGGGCTGGTTTTAATTATTTCAATTTAAACCAATTAAAACCAACTCTTGGGCAAAACTCTTGCCTCAGTTTTTCTATTTTTAGTAGAGACAGGGTCTTGCTTTTCCTTAGGCTAGTCTCAAACTCCTGAGCTCAAGCAATCCACCTGTCTCAGCCTCCCAGAGTGCTAGGATTACAGGCATGAGCCACCGTGCCTGGCCCCAACTAGACATTTTTTTAAAATGTAGAATCTTATGTTAATCTAACAAATTTAATAAATATTTCTTAATTCCTAGTGATGTATTTCTGAAAAATAATTAGCTGTATTTTTCCTTTTCATTTTTAAAATAATTTTAATATTTAACATTTATCAACTTTTAATTTTTATTATAATTTTTAAATTCTTTATTTCTGGTGAATGATACTGGCTTTCCACTTACCATATACTATAAAATTCCATAAAAAGGCAAGATGATTTAAAGAAAAATATTATGACATCTAAGTAACAATATAGATGTTATAGTGATACAACAAAAATTATAAGGGAGCTATGGCTGGGCTGTTCCCTCCCACCAAACAAGCAAGCAAGCATCATTTGTTTGATTTTTGTTGGTGTTTTTCTTTATAAGAGAAAATTATTGTCAACTACAAGATCCTCAATCAAGAGAGGAAAAAGTGTGAAAGTGGTAATTTTGCAAAAGCTGTCTGTATTGGGAGCAGACTGCCATTTTCTCTTGCGATATTTCTTAATGTTTTTATCTCATGGATGAAAGCCAGAAATTTAGTCAACCAATTGAAAAAAGTCAATTCCAAATAGATAAATTGAAATAATTAAAACCAGACAGTCCTAGAACATTAGGCTTCTGCTCCTAGGAGGTTGACAGCTTTTAGAAAGATCTAGCCTTGACTCCTGTGCTATAAATGTGCTCATCTTTCTTCATGCTTCGTTATGTTTCTATAAACATTTAGCCCGTCTTTCTTACATTGTAGGTTGTGAGTGGCAACCTTTAATAAGGCCATCTCTTAGGGCCTCTCCTAGGCTTCTGATGGGGTATATAACATTCCTTAATGAAGAAACGAAGGGGAAAGAATATTAAATATTTGCCTAACCCAGCATTTCCCAAACGTTGTCTACAAAAATAGTTTGGTAAGACTTCAATGACTGTTACTTGAAAAGGTGGTTCCATAATTAAGTGAGACACTTTAAATAGTTTTCTTCACTGCCTACCTTCTCGAAGTATTTATTACATTCTCTGTCTGGAATAAAGCACTTGCAGGTCATCTCAAGAGTTACATGGACGAGGCTTTCAGTGGTACTAGCCTAGAGCAAACATAATTAGGAAAGTGAGGCTTTGCCTAAACTAGAAATGCACATCTTAATCCATCTGGGCTGAAATGACAAAATACCATAGAGTGGGTGATTTATAAACAGCAGAGACATGCCAGGCACGGGGCCTTACACTTATAATACTAGCACGTTGGGAGGCTGAGATGGGAGGATCGCTTGAAGCCAGGAGTTTGAGATCAGTGTGGACAAACATGGCAAGACCCTACTCCTAGCTACTCAGGAGGTGGAGGCAGGGGAATCACTCGAGCCCAGGAATTCAAGGTTGCAGTGAGCTATAATACCACTGCACTTTAGCCTTGGTGACAGACAAAGATAAAAACAAAATGAAACAGAAACTTGCTTCTTACAGTTCTGAAGGCTGAGAAATCCAAGATCAAGGCTCTGGCAGATTTGATGTCTGTCTGGTGAGGGACCAGTTCTAAATAACCACCTTTCCACTATAACTTCATGGAATGGAAGAGCTAACTAGCTCTCCAGAGCAGGCGTCCTCAAACTTTTTAAACAGGGGACCAATTCACTGTCCCTCAGACCGTTGGAGGGTTGGACTATAGTTAAAAAAAAAAAAACAAACTATGAACAAATTCCTGTGCACACTGCACATATCTTATTTTGAAGTAAAAAACAAAATGGGAACAAATACGATTCACACCACTTCATGTGGCCCGCAGGCCGCAGTTTGAAGATGCCTGCTCTAGAGTCTCTTTTGTAAAGGGGACTAATCCCAATCGCCAATCACTGTAACCTAACCACCTCCTTAAAGGCCCTGACTCCTAATACCTTGGGGGTTAGGATTTCAACATAAGCATCTGGATACATTCAGACCATAGGAATGCAGTTCCAAAGCTAAATATAGGAATAATTGAGATTATCTGGGGTTTTTTAATTATTCACATGATGACAACCTCCAGTTACCAAGCTCCTACTTTATGTGAACTACTGTGCTAGTATCTCATAGAATCTTATAATAATCTAGAAAAGGTATTTTTTTCAGGGGGAGACAGAATCTCGCTCTGTTGCCCTAGGCTAACGTGCCATGATGTCAGCTTAGCTCAGAGCAACCTCAAATTCTGGGTTCAAATGATCCTCCTGCCTCAGCCTCCTGAGTAGCTGGGGCTACAGGCACTATGTCCCGCTAATTTTCTATTTTTAGTAGAGATGGGATCTCATACTCCTGAGCTCAAGGGATCTTCCCTCCTTAGCCTCACAGAGTGCTAGGATTACAGTTGTGAGGCACCACACCCAGCTGTCTTTTTTTTTTTTTTCTTTTAATCTCCATTTTTAAAAATAAATGAAGGATCAGAACAACTAAGTAACTGGCTTCTTCAATCAACACATTTTATTACAAAGAGCCTAAGTGCTGGATGCTCTGCCTGACTACACACTGGCTGGGCAGAGTAGAAGACCTCCAGGTTAGGTACCTATAACCCAGAGTCGACATTCCCAGAAAATAGGCAAACATAACCAACAGTGCTCCCAGCATATCCTGGGAGTCAGTGACATGGTGGCTAGAAGCATGAGCTCTGAAGAGTCTAAATCTGTCAGAATCTCAGCTATTTCATTCGAAAAATCAGGGCTAGCAAGAGTATCCTACATCATGTTGTGGGGACTGATTGAAATCATACAGAGAACACGCTTTGCACAGAGGTGTGATTGACAAATGTCAACTTGAACTCTGAGAAACAAGTATTCAGACTTTCTGAGAAAATAGTCTTTGTCTCATAAATCTAAAATCACCAGAGAGAGGAAGGGAAGGAAAAAGAAGGGAAAAAAATCAAACAGCCAAAGAATATGATTTTCTAACAGAACTGCTTTGAGATCGGTGGTGAGCTGTGGAGATAGCTTCGGCATAACGCAAAATGCTCCAAATGGAGATCCCAGCTTGTCCACCACAGAGAAGGAGAGAGGTCAGAGGTGCTTCCCCAAAGGAGGACATTTCTGGACAGGACCACAGAGCATTCATAATGGCACAGAATTATAAAGAAAAAGAAATCTGGGCTCAGTGCCTGGAGCTCAAGCGGCTAGGACGCCAGCCACATACACAAGAACTGAAGGGTTCAAATCCAGCCCAGGTCCGCCAAACAACAATGACAACTATAACCGAAAAATAGCCGGTGTTGTGGCGGGCACCTGTGGTCCCAGCTGCTTTGGAGGGTGAGGCAAGAGGATCGCTTAAGGCCAAGAGTTTGAGGTTGCTGTGAGTGGTGACGCCACATCATTCTACCCAAGGCGACAGCATGACACTCTGTCTCAAAAAAAAAAAAAAAATAAATCTAATTCTAGTAATAAAAAACACAACAGATGAGAACTGAAGTTTATTCTTGTTTTTTTTTTTTTTTTTTAGACAGAGCCTCAAGCCATCGCCCTGGGTAGAGTGCCATGGCATCACAGCTCACAGCAACCTCCAACTCCTGGGCCCAAGCAAGTCTCCTGCCTCTGCCTCCCAAGTAGCTGGGACTATAGGCACCCACCACAATGCCCAGCTATTTTTTGGTTGCAGCCATCATTGTTGTTTGGCGGCCCAGGCTGGATTTCAACCCGCCAGCTCAGGTGTATGTGGCTGGCACCTTAGCCGCTTGAGCCACAGGCACAGAGCCGGAAGTTTATTTTTTTTAAAGGTTCTCATAAGTCATGTTGGCTGGGCAACCCCTAATAAAAGAATGGACCTACGCGATGACCACAACTTCTGCAAGGACCAATCACGTTACCATCACCTGAAGCCGCTCACTCAGGATGAACCCACTATATACTGTGAGCCTTCTGAGATGACACAGGCCAAACAGCTTACAACTGCCTAAGAAGAATCCTTGCAAATAAGTAACTAACTGACCTGGACTCCAATCAGGTCTCTCGACTTTATGGGAAACACAGGGGAGACAGAACACGTTAAATAACACCATCAAGATGCAGGCAGCCAAACCAGAGCGAGGGAAACCCTGTAGGATAAATGACTTCATTTTTTGACAAATAAACAGCATGAGTAAAGGGGTAGGTGTGGAAGGGAAACCATCAGAGAGTTAAGGAGACTTGAGAAATGCAATGTGTTTTGGGGGGGTTATTTAGATTCCATTCAAATACACCAACTGTTAAAAGGCATTTTTTAAGACAACTGGGGAAGACTGAACCCAGATACATTAAATGATGGTAGGTGTGATAACATTATGCTTTTTTTAAAACCACTCATTGGTTAGGAATAGATTCTGAAGTATTTACAGGTGAAATGATATGTCTTCAGGAATTCACTTGCAAATACTCCAGCAGAAACAAACAGAATTAGGGAAGCCAGGCAAGGCTAACTGAAACAACAGTGGGGAAGACAGTTGAAGCTGGGCGCTGAGTGCCCTAGGCCGCTACCCTTCTCTCTACATCTGTGCATGCTTAACATGGTCCATAAAAGAGTCAAAATGAGTAAAATTAATTAAAAAATCTTGAGAGCCGAACTGAAGAATTTTCAAAATTCAAACCAGATGGAAAACAGGTACCTGGTGGGATTCTAAGACGGTGTCTGACAGCAGCCCTGGGGAGCCCACTTCGTGGCTGCAGGTGTGTGCGAACCACGAATACAGACCAAAGGCACATGCACCGAGACTAAAACTGTCTATTCGATACGCTACACTGGCTTTGATAATGTCTAACTATCTATGGAGCTAATTAAATTATTAGACTCAAAGCTGTGAGATGGCCCAGTTTACCGGCTAAGAGTCGCTTTGCCAAATTTCCCTTGAAGTCATAATTACTCATCCGGAGTCGCTCCCAATCAAGTCGTGTTCCTGATGAAGAATTCCCAAGGTCCTCCCCGCATTCCCTTGGGGAAGTTGTTTATCTCATCCCAGCACACACAGGCAAGGGTGGGGCCTATGTTTTGAGTCCTAATATCCACGTAGAGGGGCCCCTGTTAGACTAAGAGGGACTGAGTTTATTCCTCTGAAGAGGCTCTGATGAGGTCTGCTGACTGTGGCCCACAAAGCCTCAGTTCCTATAATGAGACACAGAGCCTCTGTGTCTCCTGGTTCTCTGCCAGCAACTGGCAAGGTCAGAGAAGAGGCCTCGCTGCCTGCGAGGGGCATGGGTGCAGAGGCCTTGAAGGGCAGTGACCGGGATAGATAAGTGGTGGGTGGAAGCCATTTTGCTGCGAACCATAGACCTGTGCTCAAGGCAAGGCTCCAAACTCCTATGGGTCTCAGTGTCATCATAAGAGGGGGGCTGGGAAAAGTGGTTTCAAAGACTCCTGTCCAGCTAGAAACTGAGGGGAAGTGGCTTGAGTTCTTCTGGGAAAAGGTGCAAAAATGCAAAGTGACATGTGTGAAGTTTCTGCCTTCACCACAGGCAGTACAGTTGGGCAAGAAAGGACTCTTGTGGTGGTGCTGTAGTTCCAGCACTTTGGGAGGTCCAGGTGGGAAGACTGCTTGAGGCCAAGTTTGAGACCAGTCTAAGCAAATGCCAGACTCCTGTCTCTACAAAAATTAGAAAAATTGGCTGGGCATGGTGGCACACATCCGTAGTCCCAGCTACCCAGGAGGACATCTAGAATCTAGGATTTGAGGTTGTGGGTTTTCAGTGAGCTACGATGAGCCACTGCACTCTAGCCCCAGCAACAGACCCTATTTTAGAAAGTAAAATAAAATAAAAGAAGAAAAAAGAAGAGGAGAAGGGAGGAGGAGCAGGAGGAGAAAGGGCTCTGAGGCCAGGGTTGGGTCCAAGTGCTGCTCCAGCTGAGCGAGCTTGAGCATGTCTCTGAGCCTCTTGACCTTGGGTTCCCTTTCTGTAAGAGGAGGATGGGACAATAGCAGTATCTTCTTCCCAAGTTTCATGAAGACTAGGGAAATTAACATATGTGAAACACATAGAACCTAAATGATCCCATGTCAGTGTTGCTGTCACTTTTACCAAGAAAAGTAACACTGCACACACCTTTATAGCCTTTGAAATCAAGCATGCTGCTGTTGAGGTTTTACAAATTAATGAGACTTTCTTAGTTTAGAAGAAAATTGGTACTATTAAAACCCTGTTCCAGGTGGTGCCTGTGGCTCAAAGGAGTAGGGCGCTGGCCCCATATACCGGAAGTGCCGGGTTCAAACCCAGCCCCGGCCAAAAAACTGCAAAAGAAAAAAAAAAACAAAAAACCACCCTGTTCCTACAAAACAAAAAGTTAATAATGCAATATGTATCAAAGTATTTTTAAAGTAACCAACGATGTGCACAATTATTCATCCATAAAGATGGTCTTTGCATACATTTATAATTCTGAAAAAAAGGGAAGCACCCAATTTATTTCTAAATAGAGTGTGGTGGGGTGGTGCCTGTGGTTTAGTGGGTAGGGCACCAACCCCATATACCAAGGGTGGCAGGTTCAAACCCAGGCCTACCGAACTGCAACAAAAAAAATAGCCAGGCGTTGTGGCGGGCGCCTATAGTCCCAGCTACTCAGGAGGCTGAGGCAAGAGAATTGCCTAAGCCCAGGAGTTGGAGGTTACTGTGAGCTGTGTGACACCACAGCACTCTATTGAGGGAGACAAAGTGAGACTCTGTATCTACAAAAAAAAAAAAAAAAAGCCTGGTGAATAATAAATTCACTCAGTAGAATACATTAAAAAAAAAAAAAAATCAAAACCCTGTCTCTTGCAGTGAAACTATTACACTACTGAGTAGCATTCCTGGAGCACTTCATTTTCTTGTTTTTTAAGTTGGGGAGGGGTTGGAAGGATATAGAGTTGTAAAGGACCCCTAGGATTTCCAGCCCAAGCCTCAGTCAGAATTTCAAGTTCCTCTACAACATCACTGATGAGTGACCCTCCACATTCTACTTGAATTCCTCCAGGGATATGGGACTTAATACCCCCTGACAGAGCTATTTGAAACCTGCCCTAGCAGAAAATATTAAAAACAAGACAAAAAACCCCCAAACAAACAAACAAACAAAAAAACCCTGCAGGCCTCTTAAACTGTAAAAAGAGTTACAAGGCAACTTAGCCGATTGTGATTATAATTATTGTTAACACAATTAACATTAGGCATTGGTGATGATATTTTGTTATGGGATTATTTATTGATTTCATGCTATAAACTGGATGTGGCGCAAAATGCTTTACATGCCTTTGCCTTTAATCTTTCAACAACCTCATAAGACAGTGTTATTATTCTGATTTTATAGTTGAGGAAATTGAGGCAGAGAACAGGTCAAATCCTCCCCAAGGATATACAGTTTCTGAGGGGTAGAAATAAGATTCAAAGAATTAGTCTGACTTTGGAAGGTAGAATTAGAACCATTTTATGCAAGTTTTAGGACCCCAAAACACAGACTGTCCAGGAAGCAAGTTTTGGGTCAGCATGTTGAGAACTTTCAAAGGAGACTGCGGTCATTTCAGGTAGTGGAGTATCTCTCTCTCTCTCTCTCTCTCTCTCTCTCTCTCTCTCTCTCTCTCACACACACACACACACACACACACACACGTACACATTCACACACCCTGCTCAGCTTGGGACATTTCATTTTCCTGAAGGGGCAATGGATGGAAGGTAAGAGCTGGGTCCTGGGAGGCTGAGAAAGAGAATGGGGCATCCCTGTCCCAGTGGGGTGTTCACTGCTGGAGAGAACAGCCAAGTGAGACACTAGCCCCCCGGCCCCCTGCTGCTTGCTCAGTGCTGTCCCTGGCCCAACCTTGTCAGCTATCTTCTTCACTGAGCATAAATGGCCTGCACTGCCAGCCTCTGCTGAGGAACAGCTGCTTCTGTGGGCACTTCCTGCCTCCTCCCAAGAGAACCCGGCACCCCTTCCTCCTCAATAAGTTGAACAACCACCCCCACTGTGGGCTGGGAATTCATCCCATGTGGCCCACAGTGGGGGTTTATTCCATCACCAACCACTCTCTTTCCTGAACCTTTCTCCCCTGACCTGTCCTGACTCCTTTGCATGGGTCTATAACCACACTCAAGAATCGGTAACTTTTTAAAAACAACCCAAGGAAAAAGTAACTATTTGCTCCTTCATCCAGCTCTCAGGAAGTGTGGTAGATTTGCTTCGCCCCTTCCTTCCTTCCTTCCTTCTTTCCTTCTCTCTCTCACTCATTCATTTGTTTTTTGCAGTTCTTCTTTTTGAAGCTAAATTTCTCAAAGAGCAGCTGGGACTTGTCTTTCCACTCTTCATGCCCCCACCTGGTTCCAGCCATAGCCGTTTATGGAAACAGCTCCCACAACACCAGTGACTAATATTCAGGGCACAGCTTTAAGCTTTTATCTTACCTGATCTGATCTGTTACTCACTCTGTATTTATGAAATCCCCATTTCTCTTGGTTGCTATAAAACACGCTTTCTTAGTTTACCCCCAGCCTCCCTCCACACACACCACCTTTCTAGCTCTTTCTGGATGCTCTTTCACCCTGGGCCTATTATTTGTTTACCAGGGGCTATCTGGGGCCTTGTTCCTGGACCAGCCACCCAGGCAGGGCCTCCTCCGCCACTTCTGTGCTGACTGTTCTCTCAGTCTAGAGGTCTGGCTGCTCCCATGGTCTAGCCTTCCTCAGACAAAGGCTTGCTAAGGTGGTTCAATGGCTTGAATATGTCCTCTCCAAAATCAGAAATTGAAACTTACTTGCCAATGTGATGGTATTAAGAGGTGGGCCTTTAAGAGATGATTAGAACCGGAGGGCTTCTGCCCTCATGAATGCAATTAAGGTGCTTATAAGAGAAACTTCAGGCAGTGTTCAGCCCTCTTCATTTGCTCTTGCACCTTCACCCACATGAGGACATGGCATTCCTCCCCACATGAAGGCGCAGCAATGAAGTGCCATCTTGAATGAGGAGAGCAGCCCTTGCCAGACAACCAAACCTGTTGGCACCTTGATCTTGGACTTCCCAGCCTCTAGAACTGTGAGAAATAAATTTCTGGTCCTTGTAAATTACCCAGTCTTGGGTATTTTGTTATAGCAACACAAAGGGAGTAAGGCAGGTGCTCCATTCCCTCTCTACAGAAAAATGAAATTACCAACACACATAAATTTTCCAACAGTGTTAAAGAATTACTGAAAGTCTCTAGAATGCTTCCCACCCACATTTCATGATTTGAAGTTTCACAGCTTAGGCAACCCCAGGCTAAACCAAAACCCAATAGGCTCCCCAGGCCAAGCTCCTTCTTTGTCCCCCACCTCCCACATCCCACATCTAGGAATACATCATGAAACCCTGTTTTTTTTTTTTTGTTGTTGTTGTTGTTGTTTGTTTGTTTCTTTGTTTGTTTTGAGACAGAGTCTCATTATGTCGCCCTAGGTAGAGTGCCGTGGTGTCACAGCTCCCAGCAACCCAAACTTTGGGGCTTAAGTGATTCTCTTGCTTCAGCCTCCCAAGTAGCTGGGACTACGGCGCCTGCCACAATGCCCAGCTATTTTTTTTTGTTGTTGTTGTTGCAGTTGTCATTGTTTAGCAGGCCCAGGCTGGGTTCCAACCTGCCAGCTTTGGTGTATATGACTGGTGCCGTAATCACTGTGCTATGGCCACTGAGTCTGAAGCCCTGGTTTTGACTGAGCCTCATTCCTCCAAGGCTACAGTGGGGACACATTGTTTTTCTTTCACTGCTTGCTTCTCTTTGGTCCCTTTTCTCAACCCCCTATTTTCTCACTTTTCCAGTATCTACATTCCCACACAGTGGCTTTTTTTTTTTTTTTTTTTTTTAATAACCTTCTCTTTTCTTCTTCTGTACTATTTGTAGAAGCAAAAACAATTATTGCATATCACTTATCTTTCCAGCTCACTTGAAGTTTTGGGAAGAAAAACATGGCTCACAAAGAGACAATGAAATGTGATAGATCAAAGCACCAGGAAAAATCACACATGGTGCCTCAACCCTCAGCACAGTCTCCAGGGGTGGTATAGGTGGGCCCCAGTGCATAGGCTGTCTGAAGAAGAAAACCAGGGCCTTTCCCAAAGGGGAGACCCAGGGGAGCCAAAGCACCCAGGATCTCATAAAACCAGTGCAACCCCCCTGACAATGCCAAGGGTGGAGGACAGGAGGACAGCACAGGAAGGACATGGGACTCAGAGGGGCCACTGGGGCCAGCTTTCCCTGTTCCCCAAACACCCTCTCTTTCCCCTGTGCCTGCTTGTCTGTCTTCAGTGTTCTCCTATGTCACACATTGGATTGCCTTTCTCCTTTTTCTTATCCTCAAGCCAGCATCCCTGAATGTCCCACCCTACCTGCTGCATACATGCTGGTTCAATGGGCCCATTTCAGCTCTCCGCAGTGCCCCTGCACCAGGCTGTCCTGGGCCTGCCATCTCACTCTTCTGAGTCCCAGAAATATACTTAGAAAGTGTATTTTCAGATGGTGTCCCCAACCCCAGAGACTGCCTCTTTCTCTCCTAGTCAATGGCATCTGTACAGTCTGTTGTATCTGAATGGCACTTAATAAGTGTATATAATGAAGTTTATTAAAGTGAAAAAATGACTAAACTTATTTTTAATAAAAAATTAAGATTTATTCTCCCCTTGCCTGATCCCATTCTTGAATCTTGCTGAAATTCACTCTCCTTTAGACCCTCCTGGGGACATCATGTTAGTCCTAAAGGCCACCTCCCCTGGGCACAGCTGTGAGGGTATCGAACCAAGCTGGGCCCATTAGGTTCTCTCCAGCATTTCTGTTCCTTCTGAAATTTTCAAATTCAAATCTTCCAGGGATCCTCTCCCCAAGAATAATGACATTTTAGATATATATAAAAAATATATAATGATATTACATATTTTTATTATATATCATATATGTAATTATATATATAATATATCATTAATATCAAGCAATATAATAATTTCCTTATTTATCAAAATATATATACATATTTTTTTTCTCTTTTTTTTTTAGACAGAGTCTCACTCTGTCACCCTGGCTAAAGTACAGTGGTGTCATCATAGCTCACTGCAACCTCAAATTCCAGGGCTCAAGTGCTGCTCCCACCTTAGCCTCCAGAGTAGCTGGAATTACAGGTGCCTGGCTAACTTTTTCCATGTTTAGTAGAGATGGAGTCCAGAGTACTAGGACTACAGGTATGACCCACCACACTTGAACTATTTTCTTTATTTTTTTTCTTTTTGCTTAAGCTGGCTGTAACTGACAACCAATTTGCTTCTTGCAACCAAAAAAATCTTAAGTCATAGAGACCATGTTGGGGATTCCTTATTATTCACATAAATATTAGGTCATACATATTATTCTGGCTCATTTCAAGCCCTGGCTCTGCATCTCTTCCTGGGTTTCCTTACCTGGGTGAAAAGCCAGGTGGTTTAAACAGAGGGTCTTCCACAGGGTGGGGCTCATAGAATATTTATGCACACACCATTTCCCCCCCTTTCATTCTGTCTCCAGCCAGGAGATACTTGTTCTTCTTTATTAACTCAATAAACCAAATCCTATTTTGCAACAGTCTACATTCTCTACAAGCACCTCCCACATCTCCTTTCTTCTCCCTAATCTAACACTTGAGTTGAAGCCTGTCCTCAAAGCCTGTAGTTTTCTATCCAAGACTTCCTGGGCCTTGGAGATGCTTGTCAGGTTTCTTCTGGCATAGGATTTTTGTGTTTCTCGCACAAGTCTCTGAAAATAAGTAACAGTTAATGGGCTCAAAACATCTTTGGAGATGCTTTACCAACCTCCCATATACTTGATCCAAGAAGGTTAATAATTACTGAGTGCTTACCATGTGCTCTGCTCAAGTTATCTCATTTAATCCTTATGCAACTCCATAAGGTATATAATATCATTACCCTCATGTTGAGAAGCAGAAACTAAGGCTCAGAGTGGTTAAGTAGCGTGTCCAGTGTCATAGAACTGGTAGAGCTAAATCCAGAGCCTATGTACCTAGTGGTTAACACCGCTAACTTTCCATCTTTACATCACTGGAGAATAACTTCCTGGCCTGCCCTCAGTACATGGTGAGCCAGGCATCTTGATGCACCTCTTCATCCTGGACCCTGCCCGTATAGGGCCCAGGGGTCCTTCCTTACAGTGTCTGAGAAAAGCTCTTTCCTCAGACAGTCCAAGTTTGTGCTGCCTACTCCCTTCCTTTAGAGTCACTGTTCCTTCTTCACTGTGTCTCATTCATCTACACATCATCTATGGCCTCGGCTTCTTTCACTTCTGGTTATTGAGCACTTACTCCGTGCTGCAGAAATGTCCAGAGTATCATTCATGAAAAATACTGGCTCTTCTTTCCATCATTGAGTTACACACAACCAACGCGCGGGCGTGCCCTCACATTGCCCTGCATGGCGCTGTGTGATCCAGTTCTGAGCCACCTCCCTTGCCCACCACAGGCTCCAGGCACAGTGGTCTCCTTGCTGTCCAGACCACGGTCCACCACACTTCTGCCTCAGAGACTGCACATGCTGTTCCTTCTGCCTGCCTTGCTCACTCACTTCCTTCAGTTCTCTGCTCAGATACTCCTTAAAAATTGAGCTGTGCCCTTTTCATAAATGATCTCATTTTATCCTTGGCAACCCTATGAGGTGGACGCCATTATAAAGTTGTACCCATATGAAATTGACAATATCTGGCAATAATCTGACCATTACATGAAAGCAATTTCATATGGTTCAACCTAATAGCATTCCTAGTTTACAGATGAAGGGATAGAGGTTTAAATAATTTGGCAAAGGTTCACACAGTTGTAAATTGTCAGTCAGGATTCCCTGTTAGACCTCTCTTACCCATGCTGTTAACATCTAAACTGCACCATTTTGCCTCCCAGAAACCATCAGTTTCCTTCTTGGATTTTTGTCCTTTTATTTTGTCCAAGAATATGTCATGCACTCTATTTAGCCGGGACACAAAGATACTGATAGTCCCTGATTTAGAATTCTGCCTGGAGCCTTTCAGTCAACACTGGCGCTGCCCACCTGGCTCTCCCATGTCTCTTCCACCATCCAGCTCCATCCAACCAGCCCCTGGTAAGTGGGCTCCATCACCTAAAAGATATGCCTTACACACTAGATTTGTACTTCCTGAAAAGTGAAGAGGAATTATGAGCTATTACACGTTGGGTACCTTGCCTAACAACTGAGAAATGACTCAGAAACCATGGAAGGGGAAAGAAAGCCAGAGAATTAAAAACACTTAGAAGACAAAAGCCTTGTAACTCTGTCTGCTGTAACCCTCTCACCTGTTTAGAAGAAACCTCCTGAAGACATAGGCATACAGCCAGGGGCCTGGGGAAAACTCTGAAAGTCATTATCAAAACAAACCAAAAAAAAAAAAAAATGCAGTGGTAATAAACATAGACGTAGGGCGAGAACACCAACCACCATCCACATCTTCCCCTGCAACCTACTTATAGTCTGGAGGTTAGATTGGGCCTTGGCTTGATTTTGTTGATGTCATTTTGAATGTCACTCCCAGACAATGTGTATCCCTATTACCAGTTATAGCAAATCTCCTCAGGAAAAATAGTGGCTCCCATCCTCCATTTACCTTCCTGAGTTCCCAATTGGCTTAGATTTGGGCCTATTCGATGATTCTTTCTTATTCGGCCAGGTCTTTGATACCTTTAAGATTTTGAGTATATATTGTACCATGGAAGGTCATTCTAAAGCCTGTATCACCATATTACTGCAAATGCACTAAATGTTTTTGAGCAGAGGAGTCACATAGCACCAGACCTATGTTTTGTTTTGATTTTTAAAGATAAATCTATAATACCAGCATTTGGGAGGTCAAAGTGGGAGGACTGCAGAAGCCCCAGAGTTTGAGACTATCCTGAGCAATATAGCCAGATGGCATCTCTACAAAAATTGGAAAAATCAGCCTGGCATGGTGGTGTGTGCCTGTAGTTCCCACTACTCGAAAGGCTGAGGTAGGAGGATCAATCAAGCCCAGGAAAAGGGCTAATGGAGGTGAAATCTGAAGAAAGGGACCATTTAAGAGGCCACTGCAGCGTTCCTGGTATGGACCGGTGTTTGCTTGGCCTGGCCTGGAGCGGTGCCAGTGGAGAGAGACAGTAAAGAACACCTCAACATGGACTGAGTTCTCTACACTAATGGCTGCTGGCCACCTACCGCTGTGGGTGAGCCGCACAGTGTTCCAAGAAATCCATCCTGTTATCTCAGCCATATAACTAGTTGGACCAAATGACCTCTAAAATTCTTCCCAACTCAATTATTCTCAGATTTTATATAGAATAGCAATTTAATAGTTATGACACATTTCCACCTACATGGTCTTGTTAGAGCCTCATCACAACTCTGGGAGGTACATATTATTTTTCCTATTTTATAAATTAGGAAATCCAAGGGAGCTTTTATTCTATTTGCAGAATGAAGGCTGCCCTAGTTTAAAAAAAAAAAAAAAAAAAAAGGGAAATTCAGGCTCAGAGAGTTTGAAGTTTGAATGATTAATTCAAATTAGAACTTGCTTCAAATCCAGGTCTTTTGACTCAGGAATGCATCTGTTTCTTCTATGATGAGACCTGATAACTTCTGAAAATGCAAAGGAGACCATACAGTTGAGATGAATTAGGTCAATGCTTTTATTTTTGAATAAATAAGTTTCCAATATCATTAAGTTGATACAATATCATTCAGTTATCATTATACTAACAGCCCATATCTGAGTGCCAGAAACTGATAAAAACTCCAAGTATATGATCATATTTGATCTTCACAAGAACACAGAAACGTAGGTACTATTATTACCTCCATTTTCTAGACAGAGAACTATAGCATAGAGGCTAAATATATTGCCCAAGTTCACATGGCTGGTCACCTATAGAACTGAGATTAAAACTCAGACCACTCTGACACCTAAGTCCACACTTAAACCATTGGTGCTATGTGGCCTCCCAAGAGAGAACATATACATATGTGCTATTATATGTACAGAAGACTTCTGAAATTCCCTATAGGGAGGATGACTAGAAGCTAGAATGGGAGGGGGAAGTGAGCACACACTGGTAGCTAGCCACCAATATCTATTCTCCTTTTCTTCATTTAATCATAGACATCCTGAGTTTTAGTTGGGCATGTGGGAGCCTGACTTGACATTATACTTCCCAGCTGCCCTTGCACCATCTGTGGCCAAGTAACTAGGTTCTAGACAGTGGAATGAGAGTAGAAAGGATATGTGTAACTTCTGGATCATGCCCTTAAAAGGGAAGGATGAGGCTTGCCTTTTACCCCTTCTGTATCTTGGGATGCAGACCTGATGATGGGAGGTGAAGCAGCCACTTTAGATCTGGAGACAGAAGCTATATGTTGAGGATAATGAGCTGCCTTATCATCTCTGAGTAGCCCATCTCTGGACGCTTAGCTGAGAGAAAAATAAATGTCTATTTTATTTGAACCATATGTTTTTAGGTCCCCTTTTAACCAAAGTTTCTACTATATTCTATCTAACACACACATGTGTGTATGGCTTTTTTAATTTAAAAAAAAAACTAGTTAATTAGAAAAACACGCCATGATGTAGGATCATGACCTACAATTATAGACAGTGCCTGGGTTATGAATCAGATAGGTTCTGTAGAGTTGAATTTGTATGTAAGTTGGAACAGGTGCATTTGCCTATTACCTGTAATTGCCTCTATTCTTAAGTGCGAGTCATGTGTCAGTTCAGTTGGGTGTTTGTAACTCAGAGACTGCTTGTATATGATATTTGAGATACTTGTTTAATGGGTTGGTAGTAAATGTTTAAAAACCAGCTCTCCAGGGGAAAAAAAGTCCTGATTTATAGCATCTGCCAATTTCCTTGGTGTAAATACTTCACCAGGGCTGATATCAAACTGCCAACATGAAGAGGCTGAGCAGGAGGTAGGAAGAGAGGCACTTAGCTGGCTCCCAAGAGGTGGTATGGGCCACTTGCAGCAAAACTCTGCAATTATCTTTGTGACATTGGGAGAAAAAACTTGAAATACTAATTGTGACAAACTATGGGCACTATCATACAGGAGTCTCAGGAACTTCCAATATAGATGAATTAGAATAATTTAAAAAATGTTTCTTGTGAGACATTTTTCAGGCTAGAAAACTTTATAAACCGTTAAGGATATTTAGTCTCATGTATCAAACTATGGGTATGGACTCTTTATAAGTTTCATACTTATTGTTATAATAGTAGCAAAATAATATGAATGCAAGAAATGATGCTGGAAACACTTGGGCATTCAACAAACATTTATCATACTCTCCGGAATGGCAGGAAAAGAGATAAGTCAGATATGGCCCCTGCCCTTAAAGCATTGGTGATTTTAACATTCAATGTCTAGAAATGAAGCTCCATTTGTGAGTTATTGAGATTTATCCTAGCCATACCAAGGAATATTTCTCTCCCTCCAAAAATAATTTTTTTTTTTGAGTCAGGGTCTCTGTCACCTGGGTTAGAGTTCAATGGTGTTATATAGCTCGCTGCAGCCTCCAATTCCTAGGCTCAATCAATCCTCCTGCCTCAGCCTCCTAAGTAGCTGGGACTACAGGTGCACAGCCACTATACCTGGCTAATTTTTTAAAATTTTTGGTAGACATGGGCTCTTACTCTTTGCTCAGGCTGATTTCAAACTGCTGGCCTCAAGTGATCCTCCCACCTCAGCCTCCCACAATACTAGGACTAAAGCAGTCAGCCCCTCTGCCTGGTCCAACAATACAAATTAAGACCAAGTCTTTGTTATGGATGATTTACGTCAATTTTACCTAAGTTGAATCCTCTTGGTAACAAATAGTGCCAAACTCTGCCAAGGGCACACTCCTCAGGACAAACTGGAAAGGGGGTACGTACAGGAAGGACTGACTTCACAGAGTAATTGTCACAGTAACAGCATTTTAAAATCTGAAGGACAGTGAGGTTACAATAACACATGCTGGACAAGCTGCAGAAGTTGAGCAACCTTTCCCCTGGGGATATGGAGGAAGCCCTGTTGCCTCACCCAGTCGTGAAGATAAATTCCAAGGAGCCTGAGAACACAAACATCAGCTGGTCAAATTTCCACAGACCTTTCCCAGTGGACCAGTATTAAAACAAAAAAATACGGAATGACCCAAAAGGTGCTCATAAAGTCACCATACATAGGGAAAATGAGAAATGGGAGCTAGATGTACATTTATTTACAAAATATTCATTACAAAATTTTATAAAATATTGACAAAATATTCTCTATGTGTTGGCTGCCTCTTTGCAAAATGTTGTATATACCTAGGTGAAACAGCTAAAGACACATTCATGGTCTGAATTCTTTTTTTACTTAAAAACATCCTCAACACCTACAGCTTGCTTTATTTAGGCCAGAATCAAGTATCGTAGTCCATGGCTGTGACACAATGTCCAGTTAGGACAATACTCAGACATCACCTGCAATCCATGTAAACAAATGCCCTTAATGTCACTGCTGCATTCAGAAGGACAGGAGCTACGTCTACTCTCTAGCAGTCCCAAAGAGAAGGAAGAAGCATACTGGACCCCAGGCTTTCTTGCTAGTGGTGTCTGGTGTCATTGCAGGGGTCACCAGTGGCCCAGAGTAGATCCAGCTGGCGGATGGCTGTACAGCCTCCAGGGCTGTCCCGGGCTTATCTTCTTCTTGGCCGCCAGGCCTCCCGCTGCTGCCCAGACTTGCATCAGGAGCTGGGGGCGGTGTCTGAGCTGCCCGATTCCACCACTGGTAATGTCCAGCCAGTCGACAATGAGCTTCTGGGCAATTCTTTCAAGAGACTAGATCGACAACGGAGCCAGACTTTATCAGACTCACTGAAGTTTGACCCTTATAAACAGTTCAGTTTTCCAGAGATTTCTGGCTGCACGTGGTTGAAAGCACGACTCTGCCAAGTTCTGAGTCCAGCTTTGAAACGTTTCTCTTCCACCACCTGCTCCAGAGCACGAGGTAAGGAAGTGGCCAGGGCATGTGGCCAGGTATGTGTGGGGCTGCCTGACATCCCCAGGGGCATGTGACTACACAGATGGCCACCAGCTATGCTTCTGGGCTGTTAGCTCCTGTCAGTTTCCCTGATGGCTCCTCTGAAAGGCTGTGGCTTTGGATAGTACTGGGGGGACTGTGTTTTCTTATACCTGTTGTCACCAGGAAAGCATTATATATTTTGAGTGTATATAACACTGGTCACCAGAGTTCCTGAGGGTTAAAGTGCGGTTGCAGTGATAAAACCAACTTGCAGTACAAATAACTACCTGAACCCTGGGGCACAAAATATTACTAAGGCCTCATAAATGTGAGATACTCTTCCAGAAAGTGTGATGTGGGGAAAGAAAATACAAAGAAAGAAATATGTGTGTGTGTGTGTTGAGTGCTACACACACAAATATATAAATGGTCCTTATTTTTAGGAAACAACCACCTGGTAGAGACTGGAAACACATTTCCCGTGTCTTTTCTCCTCTGTGAAGTCTGAATGGCACCCCCAACCTAGTCCAAAGTATGTGGGTTAAGCCACATTTGGGGGTGAACAATACAAAGCAGCTGTTTTTCCAGTCAAAAAAGAAGAATGTCAGCAACTTCCTGTGGTTCAACCTAATAATCAGGTCTCCCACGGCCTGTGCCTGTCCTCACTACAGCTATGTTTCACCTTGTCTGGTCAATAATCAGGGGTTTGCCCGACCTTTTCCTCCATTTTTTTTACAAAGCTCCTTGAGAGGAGCGACTTGGACTTTGTGCATCTCCAGCTGAGTACTGCACTTCACACATGGTAGGTGAACGCATGAAGGAAGAAGCAACTTCGATACAGACACATATGTGTGTGTGTCTGTGGTTCGGTGCTGGGTGCTGGGGATAAAAGGCTGAATCAACAACGTGCTTGCCCAGGACAAGCTTGGGCCTCAGTGAGGACACAGGAGAGACTTTCACTCCATCAAGCAGGGTCTCTCAACAGTGGCACTACTGAAGTATTTTGGAAGAAATGATTCTTGGTTGCAAGGGGTGGCTGTGCTGTGCATGCTAAATGCACAGCAGCACCTCTGGCCTCTATCCACTAGACAACAGCAGGACATCCTACACCCACCCTGTGCCCTCAGTCATGAGAATGAAAATGTCTCCAGACATTGCCAAATGTTCCCAGAGAAACAACTGAGAAGCACTGCCATAGATGTGCTAAGGCAGCAAGATGCTTCTCAATCTAGCGTGGTGGTTCAGAGAGACTTCCCAGAAAGAATTACACTTAGAGTGGATTTTGAAAGATGAGTAAGAATTAGCAAGGTAAAGAAAGGCAGAGGCCACTGCACAAGCAAAGACATGATGGCTGACCTGAACTCACGTTGACTGGGGCAGTGCATTCAACCCCAAAACTCAACATACTTGTTCCTAAAAAAGTAGACCCTGCCAAGTCTTAGTTTCTTTCTTTTTCTTTCTTTTTCTCTCTCTCTCTCTCTTTCTTTCATTCTCCTTCCTTCCTTCCTCCCTTCCTTCCTCCCTCCCTCCTTCCCTCCTTCCTTCCTTTCTCTCTCTCTCTTTTTTTTTTTTTTTTTTTTTGAGAAAAAGTATCACTTTATCGCCCTTGGTAGACAGCCGCAGCGTCACAGCTGACAGCAACCTCCAACTCCTGGGCTTAGGCGATTCTCTTGCCTCAGCCTCCCCAGTAGCTGGGACTACAGCCACCCGCCACAATGCCTGGCTATTTTTTGTTGCAGTTTAGCCAGGGCCAGGTTTGAACCCACCACCCTCGGTATATGGGGCCAATGCCCTACCCACTGAGCCACAGGTGCCACCCTAAATCTTAGTTTCTGATGGAACCTTCTTTTCATGAATTCTTCCAGCTTTCAGCAATGCTTGGCCCAAACACAGAACCTTTATGAATTATGTGAAATGACTCAGAATAGTTTTAGTGTTAGTGCAGAAGCAACACCAGAAGTTACAATATACTATTTTCCTTTGGCAAAGTACTTTACAAGGGTTTTCTCTGTCTACTTCTTTGAATTAATTTTATTTTTTTACTTTTAAAAAAATTTCAGGTTAATATGAAGGTACATACCATTAAAGGTTACATTCTTTGCATTTGTAAGATAAAGTCCAAATTGCATTTGTGTCCTTTACCCAGGAAGTATGCCATAACTCTCCCGCTATTCCTGCAAAGTAGGAACTCACTGAACCCCCTCCTTCTTGAATTTAATTAGGTTTTCTCTCATTCGAGCATGTTGTTGTTAATCTTCAAGTTTCAAATTAGTATTGAGGCTGGGCATGGTGGCTCATGCCTGTAATCCTAGCACTCTGGGAGGCCAAGGTGGGTGGATAGTTTGAGCTCATAAGTTCGAGACCAGCCTGAGCAAAATCAAGACGCTGTTTCTACTAAAAATAGAAAAATGGAGGCAAGAGAATTGCTTGATCCTAAGTTGGCGGTTGCTGTGAGCTATGATGCCATAGCACTCTACCCAGGGGGACAGCTTGAGACTCTGTCTCAAAAAAAAAAAAAAAACCAACCTGAGCAAGAGCGAGACCCTATCTCTACTAAAAATAGAAAAACTGAGGCAAGAAGATCACTTGAGCCCAAGAGTTGGAGGTAGCTGTGAGCTATGATGATGCTATGGCACTCTACCCAGGGCAACAGCTTGAGACTTGGTCTCAAAAACAAACAAACAAAAAATCAAATTAGTATTGAGTACATGTGATGCTTGATTTTCCATTCTTATAATACTTTACTTAGGAGAATATTCTCCAAATCCATTCAAGTTTTAACAAAAGATACAAAATGTCCATCCCTTTTTCTGGCTGAATGTATGTATACTCCATGGTATACATACCCCACGGTTTATTAATCCATTCACATGTTTAAGGGCATGTGGGTTGTTTCCACATCTTTGCGATTATAAATTGGGCTGCTATAAACATTCAAGTGCAAATGTCCTTATGGTAAAATGAGCTGTTTTCTTTTGAGTAGATACCCAGTAGATCGCAGGATCAAATGAAAGGTCTTAGTTCTTTAGGACTCTCCACACTCTTTCCATAAGAGTCTGCAGCTCCACCAACAGTGCATGAGTGTTCCTTTCTCTGCACTCTTGCCAGAATGTGTTGTTTTGGAACTTGTGATGTGGACCATTCTCACTGGGGTTAGGTGATATCTCAAAGTGGTTTTGATTTGCATTTCTCTAATAATCAGTGACAATGAGCATTTTTCTTGCATTTTTTTGGCTGTTTGTCTCATGAGAAAAGATTCTGTTCATGTCTGTTGCTCAGTTTTTATTTATTTATTATTATTATTATTTTAATTGTTAAGTCATAGCTGTTGTGGTCCAGTTTTTAATGGGATTGTTTTTTCTTTTTTTGTTGATTTGCTTGAGTTCTTTGTAGATTCTGTTTATTAGCCCTTTGGTGAATTCACAGAATTTTCATTAATTTTTAAAAAGTGCTTTTCATTAGATGTTAAATATGTACAAAAGAACATTCAACATACAAACACACAGTGTAACAATGAAGCACTTACCCCTGTCTGCTGCCTGAGACGTAGAATACCACCTCTACCTCTGACAGCCCCTATGTGCCCCTTCCTGATCTCATCCCCTCTCTACCCCAGGGGAGTAAGATTTTTGTGTTCACTTTTATTCATTAAACAAACATTTTATTGAACACCCCACTATACTATGGGCCAGGCTATAAAGTACCAAACAATACAAACAATTTCCTCTCCCATACTTAAAGTGTTTCACATTAGCCATTTCAATTTTCATGTGTTCTCAATATCCCAATGAAATAACTACAAGCAATTAACAATTACTACCCTCCACTTCCTTTAACACATGAGGAAGTGGAGGCTCAAAAATGCTGACTTGTCCCTGGTCACATGGTTTGTAGGTGGCAGAATGGGGGCAAGAAACCAAGCACTTATCTCTTGTCACCTCCTTCCATTGCACCACAGCACCTTGCCCCTCGTCACCTCACCTCATGGCATGCCAGGGGTTCAACTCACTGTTGCCCAAGGCCAAGCTCTGCAGGTGAAGCCAGGCAACTGCAGGGCAGAAGGACAGGCGGGACCTGGAGCCCTAATAGCCCTGTGTGTGTGTGAGTGTGTGTGTGTAGAGGGAAGGTTTCTCTCCAACAAAACAGTCTTCAGTGGTGACAGTACCTGGATCCATACAAAACCCCCACATTAAAGTGGCACCCCATCATACAAACAAAGCCATCTTTTTTTTTTTTTTTGTAGAGACAGAGTCTCACTCTATCACCCTGGGTAGAGTGCTGTAGCATCACAGCTCACAGCAACCTCCAACTCCTGGGCTTAGGCGATTCTCTTGCCTCAGCCTCCCGAGTAGCTGGGACTACAGGCTCCCACCACAACGCCCGGCTATTTTTTTGCTGCAGTTTGGCTGGGGCCTGATTTGAACCCGCCACCCTCAGTATATAGAGCCAGTGCCCTACTCACTGAGCCACAAAAGCTGCCCACAAAGCCATCTTTTTACTTTTCCATTTGATTGGGGAAAAAATGTTTTGTTTTGTGTGAATGTGGTTGGTTTATTGGTTGCGTAAGTTGTATACACTTGGTACCAGTTATTAACAACTTAATTTCTTCTTTCTTTGTTGGTATTCTTTGGTAAAGACCTTTCCATAAACTAAAACATTGATGCCTCAGGTGGCACAGATGATAGTAAGACAGCAATCACAGGCTGCCCGAGGGTAAAACATGGCTTCCATTCAGAGTGGCAATTCTGATCCGACAGCAGTAGCTATCTGGGTGTTATCTCGAGCAGGTCTGAGGGCTGCAATAGATTAGTATCCATGGGCTATGGAGGACGAGGTGAGGACTCTTGTGTTATATAGTTATCAACACAGATGCAGCTTGTGATCAGCCAAGATTGACCAAACACCCCACTGGTCCACAGTGGCCAATAGCTGGCCTGAGTTGTAGAATGCCAGACACTCTACGGGAGACAAAAATCTGGTCCCTGGTTTGACTCATTCAAATAAGGATACAGCCTGATAGGAAAGTCCCAGCTCCAAACTGTGTGTTCCCTCTACATCAGTGGTTCTCAACCTGTGAACTGTATTAAAGGCTCACAGCATTAGGAAGTTTGAGAACCACAGCTCTACATAGATCCTTCACTCCACAAATATTTACTGCATGCTCCTTGATGCCAGTGCTGCACTGGACACTGGCATCCAATGGTGACTAAACCAGAGACACTGTCCCAAGGGTACTCACTAACCCCACAGTATAGTGAGGGGTAAGACACGGGAAATACAGGATACCAGAGCTTCTTCATGTGGGTGATCAGAAAAGGACGGCTAGCCATGCCACCAGGGCAGAGAAAAATTGTACAATGAGCCAAAGTATTCCTACCCTTCCTGGAAACATTTTTAGGGGGCCATTTTGTGACATGTCTATGCTTTGTGGACTCAAGGCCTCTTTGGAATAAGGAACAGGATAGGAGCCCAAGACTGCCACATACTGCCATACAGGTTGTAACCTGAGCAAGGACACCTGGCTTACAGGAAAAGGCAGGAGGAAGGGAAAGGGTGAATTTTACCACTTTTGCCCAATGTATTGTAGTTGCCAGCAGAAAACTCGGAGAAATCACATTTTTCAATTAACCTATAGCCATGGAAGGTAAGGCTGATGGGTGACCTTATAGCTGCTTTTGTGGGGTTTATACACCGTAATATCCCATGGACATTCCTTTGCATCTAAGTGGAAGGCGAATTCCCAACTCTTGCTGTATTTAAGATGTAGGAAGTGTTTCTTGACTGATCAGTTCAATCAGGGAAGCAGAACCCCTGTGAGTTATAGGACAAGGGACGTACTAATGGAATTAGACTTTATGAAACTGTGACAGGATCCGGGGAGGTGAAGGCCCAGGAGGAATCAGAGGATAGAGAAGCAGCCACCAAGAGATCAAGTGCACAATAGGAGCACTTCCTGCCACTGGGGAGGAGCTGCCAGAGGAATCCCGAGGGGAGGTCTTTGGGAAGCAGTACCCTGCACAGTCCCCCTCTGAGGAATGCCACTGAGCATCTGAGGGAGGGCCTGGGCTGCTGCCAGTCGGAGCACCATCGGTCAGGATGAGCAGCTGGATGTGGGGCAGGGGAGAGCAAGGAGAAGTTGGAACCTACTGGAATCTCTGTATCTGTCTGTCAACGTATGTGACACTAACGACCTTCGAAGAGCAATGGTCACTGCCTCACATTTTCCCAATCTTGTAGAAATTCCTCTTCTACCCAACTCTAACTCAAAACCACACAGGAAAGGGGATCTGGAAAAGCTCACTCCATCTTCGCCAAGCTGACAGAGCACAAACCAGCACACTTAAAGAAAAGGCAGTGGGTGGGAGCAGAATATCCTGCTTTAATTACAAAACGAATACTGCAGAAGTTCCTAGTTCTCTGACTGCGTGTGTGTGTGTAAATTGTATGAGGAGTTGTTGAAAAGATAAATTTGCAGACCTCATCTCTTAAGAGTCTGGAGTGGCTACTAAATTTGAAACAATTGCTCACCTCTTAGATGGCCCTCTTTCTATACCTTCCTTTTCTGCCTTTTAACAAGCTTAATAAGTGATATTAACAAACACAAAAGCTTGACAACCACTGTCCTCAATCTTATGAGCAAATAAATCTGTTTTTTAATTAATTCAGATCTAATTGCTGGCTATTGGAAGACCTCTATCCATCACCTGCCATTTAAGGACACTGCAATGGTGACCCAGATGCCTCCATTGCCACAGATAGTCTCCTGAGCTGGACCTTGGGTCCTCCCTGCCCAGACGATTTTAAAAATAAGCTAAAACACAACTGCGAGATCCATACCTGAACTCCCCTGGGTGTGGGTTGACAGCAAGAGGAATTTCACACTGATACCGCCAAGGGCTAATGGATTGGGAAAGCCAAAGGTATGCTCCACCCTGCAAACTGGGTTTACTCGTAACTCACACAGGTGATTTATCTCACTCAGATGGTCACCACTTAACAGTGTGCTTCTGACACCCCAAAGGGTGTGGGCATCCATGCAGGGTTCTTTGTGAAGCAAGTGAAGATAATAGGTACCTCAGACGGTGCCTGTAGCTCAGTGGTTAAGGGCGCTGGCCACATACACTGAGGCTGCTGGTTCGAACACAGCCCAGACCAGCTAAAACAACAATGACAACTGCAACAACAACAAAAAATAGTCAGGCATTGTGGCGAGTGCCTGTAGTCCCAGCTACTTGGGAGGCTAAAGCAAGAGAATCACTTAAGCCCAAGAGTTTGAGGTTGCATGAGCTGTGACGTCTTGGTACCCTACCCAGGGCAATAGCTTGAGACTGTCATAAAAAAAAAAAAAAAAAAAAAAAAGAAAGGAAGAAAAGAAAGAAAATAATAGGTACTTGCCTTAGAGGTTCTACTCATCAAAATAGAAATGTTCTATCTAGCTGTCAAAGCACTGACAGTGCCAGCCTCTAGCTCCTGGGTCAGCAGAGTTTGGGGTAGGGCCCAGAGTGGCCAGGCTGAGGTGCAAGGCTGAGCTGAGCAGGCTCTCCCTGCAGAGCACACAGGGCCAGAGTCCAGGCTGGTGTGCTCACCTCTTACACTGCCTTCTTCCCATGCCTTCCTTTCCTGCCTTTGTGAACAGAACCACAAAGGGACTGATGCTCATTAAAAGGCCTCCTTTCTCTCCCACCCTTTTCTCCTAGTATGGGTCAGGATGGCACTACTGACAGGCTGACCAAGCCAGGGGGGCAGGGGTCCTCTAGTGCCTCACCCACCCAGGGAGCTTGTCAGTCATGCAGATTCCTGAGTTCCACCCTCAAAGAACCTGACTCAATCAATAGGGGGACTCAGGAAACTACCGGTACTACCAGGGCTTTCCAGGCAGATGGTCAGGGACAAGATTCCAGAAAACTTGCACGAGGCAGAATGCTTGTGGAGGTAGGGCAGGGAGGGGAAAGAGAGATTGTGAAGAATAAGACTTCACAATCCAGCTGAAAAGGCAGATCACACACGAATGATACCTCCACCAAAGTCAGACGTGGCATCAAAGGATTGGATGCCGGTGGTGGAAGGCATCCACCCTGGTGCTCAGGAGACACTGGCAGAGTTGTGAAGCCAGGAGAGGAAGCTGCCCTCTGGGCCCAGCAGCGGTCAGAACCCCGACTGTGGGGAGTACCGTCCTACTGCTTACTGATATCTCTCATACACAGCTTTACCTGCCCCCACCTCCCCTGGATACTCTCTGAATCCTCTTCCAGCACCCCTGCTCTTCTGCCCTCACCCTCAGCTAGGGTGTCGGCTCAGTTGAGATGGGCCCCTCCCCCAGAGGGATGGGCACCATGGGGCGCCCTCAGCAGGGCTCTGTTCCCTGTACAAGAAGAGAGGTGCCATTCTTCACATTGCTCTCGTAGGCAGATATCTTCCCCAGGTAAATGATGAGGAAACAGCAGGACAAAGGAAAGCCCCTAGACTCCAAACTCAGAAGCCCCCTGCATCATAGACAAGGAGAACCCTTTCTCATAGAAAAGAAGGCCTCCTCCCCTCTGAGCACCATGCACCCCTTTCTCATATGTGCCCAGGGGGGAAGGAAAGTTCCTAATAGGCTGCTGCTTCTGCGTACCAAGCTTCTTATACTCCTAAAGGGAGGCATCAGCCAGATGGTGGCCACTGAAACTCAAAGGCCATCTCTTAGAGAAACCTCTGCTTCAGAGGTTGGCTGTCAAAACTGACTCTGAAGAGCTAGCCCTAGGGAGTTTCAAACCCTGAGCAGACAGGTCCTGGAAGTGGACCATCAACCTCGGGGCTTTTCTATACCACATTCTTGTTAGTAGGTTTGGGCACCTTTTACACAGGTGTCTGGGGGAGAAAACCTACCCTTAGTTTCAGAGGATTATGCAAGTGATTTATTGGCCTGTGTTTAACTTTTACTTAATTGGTCCTAATTTACTAATTACTCAATTCCACTAAAATCTCTGGTCCTAGGTTTACAGCTTGCTGAAAAAGTAATCAAGCTGTGTAAACCCACAGCAGGGAGGTTCTCATCATAGTTCAGGTGATAGGGCCTTCCACTGTAGGAAGAGTGTCCACTCAGAAAAGAAATGCTATTTGTTTGAGATAGTAACTCCCCAATCAGCAGAACTGGGATGATGGCGTGGGCACTACAGGGAGGATGATATCCTCTTGGCACAGGAAAAAACATTTAGCAATTAAAATCATTTAAAAATTAAAAAGTTTTGGCAGGGCAAGGTGGTTCATGTCTGTAACACTAACACACTGGGAGGCCTAGGTGGGGAGGATCACTTGAGGCTAGGAGTTTAAGACCAGCCTGAGCAAGAGTGAAACCCCTATTTCTACAAAAAATAGAAAAACTTAGCTGGGGATTGCTATAGTCCCAGCTACTCAGGAGGCTGAGGCAGGAAGAGCGCTTGAGCACAGGTGTTTGTAGCCGCAATAAGCTACGATGACACCACTGCATTCTAGCTCGGGTGACAGAGAGTCCCTGTCTCAAAAAAATTAAATTAAAAAATTAATAATTATGTATTATTAAATACATAAAACTTAGTGGTGACTTTCTAAGGACACAGTCACTAAAACTCAGGTAACTACTCACTTCCCCAGGTATAGAAAATATATGTGATAACATTGTCTGTAATGCCACATTCAAGTACAAGGTATGACAATTCATGTTCACTAGTATACTTAAGAATGCATATTTAGGCTCAGCGCCCGTAGCTCAGTGGTTAGGGAGCCAGCCACATGCACTGGGGCTGGTGAGTTCAAACTGGCCTGTGCTTGCTAAACAACAATGACAACAACAACAACAAGAAGAACAACAAAAATAGCTGGGCATTGTGGCAGGCACCTGTAGCCCCAGCTACTTGGGAGGCTGAGGCAAGAGAATCGCTTAAGGCCAAGAGTTTGAGGTTGCTGTGAACTATGACACTATGGCATTCCATCATGGGTGACATATGAGACTCTGTCTCAAAAAAAAAAAAAATGCATATTTTGTATATACAGGGACAATATGGCATAAAGTATATGTATATTTACAATTACTCAAATATTCATTCTCCAATTCCTTAAAGTTAGGAAGTTTAAAAAATCAATCATTTATAAAATTGATCCCTACTAAAACATCACTTCTCAGCTAACACTGCTACTCCACTGATGAGGTCTGTATGGGTCAGTCTCCTGCAATCATAAAAATTCAGCAAATATAATATATATATTATACACATTGCCTGCAGAATGGAGCTGCAAAACTTGCAAAAGTTAAAGGATTTTATGAAGTTGACAAAGGTGATATTGGAAAATTGCTTCAATCTCAAGCAAAGACATTGCCAAATAAAGATTTGGGGCATTTATATTGGTTTACAAAGAATAGAACGACGGGAACATTGGTGCCATACAAGTCTTTCAAAAGATGATGATTTAGATTTAGATATCAAAGGATGAAGAGAGGCTTTGGGGAAAGCTGATACACTCTTAAATATTTTACAAAACAAACAAAAACAAGTTAATTAAGTGAAGTTATGATATATATTATTGTCAGAAAATTTTATTGAGGAAAGTAACTAATATGTAATTCATTTTTTTAACAGTGTGCAGTTAGAATTATAACCTAGATTTGTTAAACCTAAGAAAATATATTCTAATATCTTTTAGTTTCACTCTCAATAGGAAGTTCCAATCAAACTTTTCTCCCAGTGCTTACAAAACAATGATTCTGGCTCGGTGCCTGTGGCTCAAGCGGCTAAGGCACCAGCCACATACATCTGAGGTGAGGTGGTAGGTTCGAATCCAGCCCTGGCTGCCAAACAACACTGACGGCTGCAATCAAAAAATAGCCAGGGTTGCGGCAGGTGTCTGTAGTTCCAGGTACTTGGGAGGCAGAGGCAGGAGAATCGCTTGAGCCCAGGAGTTTGAGGTTGCTGTAAGCTGTGATGCCACTGAACACTACCCAGGACAACAACTTGAGGCTCTGTCTCAAAAACAAACAAACAACAACAACAACAACAAAAACCCCAAACCATGATTCTCTTTGTAAGTGGGTTTATTTTAAATGTCCTTGCCTGGCAGCAATTATCCTCAGATGTAGGAAGAAAGAGGATGAGCAAGCTCTGCGCCTCTGGCTCAGTGAGTAGGGTGCCGGCCTTATATACCAAGGGTGGAGGGTTCAAACCCGGCCCCGGCCAAACTGCAACAAAAAAGTAGCTGGGTGTTGTGGCGGGCACCTGTAGTCCCAGTTACTTGGGAGACTGAGGCAAGATAATAGCCTAAGCCCAGGAGTTGGAGGTTCCTGTGAGCTGTGACACCACAGCACTCTACTGAGGGCAACAAGGTGAGACTGTCTCTAAAAAAGAAAAAAAGAAAAAGAAAAGAAAGTATGAGCAAGCACCAGGCTTCTTCTCCACAGTTACCCAATTTTCAGCTAACTAGCAATAAGAAACAAGGACAAACAGACCCACTGTCTTTTCCTTAAAGGCTTGCAAAATGCAGAGAGAAAGACATTTCCTCTTATTAGAGAAAGCCCTAGAAGTTACCCGGTTCTTCTATCAGACCTATTGGAAAGGTTTGTTGGTGAGGTTGAAGTAGAGAGGAACGCTCAGATCAAATACTTTTTAAAAGCTTCAGAATTTAGAGCGGCACCTGTGGCTCAGTGAGTAGGGCGCCGGACCCATATACAGAGAGTGGTGGGTTCGAACCCGGCACTGGCCAAACTGCATACAGAGAGTGGTGGGTTCGAACCCGGCACTGGCCAAACTGCAACAAAAAATAGCTGGGCGTTGTGACGGGCGCCTGTAGTCCCAGCTACTCGGGAGGCTGAGGCAAGAGAATTGCCTAAGCCCAAGAGCTGGAGGTTGCTGTGAGCTATGACACCACAGTGCTCTACCGAGGGTGACAAAGTGAAACCCTGTCTCTAAAAAGATTAAAAAAAAAAAAAAAACTCGGAATTTAAATTTCAACTTGACTTTCGATTGCCGTTTGAAACTCAAGAGTTACAGAGCTAGAAAATGGGGCCAGGGTAGGAATCAAAATTGTATTGTTTTGAGCTGAGTACATTTGCAAGGTAATCTTCTTACTTTATAGGTAAGAAAACGAAAGAGAAAATGGATATATGCCTGGGCAACACTGGCTATTAATAGCTTAACTATATCCAAGTCGCCTGAATCTAGAGCTGTGGTTCTCAGCCTTAGCTGCACACAGGAATCACCTGGGGAGCTTTAAAAACTATGACGTCGGGGTCTCGCCACCAGAGATGCTGATTAAATTGGTCTCGGGTGCGGCTGAACTGGGGATGTATAAGAACCGCCCAGGTGATTCTACTATGCAGCCAAGGTTGCGATACAACCATCTTTCCTGGCTTTTGCTTTTTTTTTTTTTTTTTTTTTTGAGACAGAGTCTCACTATATCACTCTCAGTAGAGTGCTGTCGCGTCACAGCTCACAGCAACCTCCAACTCTTGGGCTTAGGCGATTCTCTTGCCTCAGCCTCCCAAGTAGCTGGGACTACCGGCTCCTGCTAGGGCGCCCGGCTATTTTTTGTTGCACTTAACATTGTTGTTTAGTTGGCCTGGGCCGGGTTCAAACCTGCCAGCCTCGGTGTATGTGGCTGGCACCGTAACCACTGTGCTACGGGCGCCGTGCTCCTTGCTTTTGCTTTTGCAAACCACCTGTATCATTTTCCACTACAGCCTTTCTCCCTACCCTTCCATTTTTCCCCTCCCAATTAATTCTATTCCTTCTCTAGTGCTGCTATGTCCCAACGATTATTAAAGTCCAATGCCCCCAAAGGCGGAGCTGTGCGAATTCAGACAGCAGGCAATGGGCCAAGGAGGGTGGGAGGGCTGGGGCCCCGGGAGTGGCGGGGAAGGGAGGGTAGAACGCCGCTCCAAGTCCTCCGTCTGCTTCTACCGGACAGGATAGACCCGGGACTTCAAAGCTCAATGCACCAGTGAACCAATGCTGCTCCTGCAGCAGCCTTATACTCAAGTTTAAATATAAATATTCTGCATATGCTTGAGGTTTGGATTCAATCCCAGAGCAGCCAGCAGCAGAAGCTAACCCCTCCGAGTCCTAGCAGACCGCAAATGACTTTTGGAGCTGAAACACCCACTGCTGTGCTGGCGGGGACCTTAGAGCCAGGCCCCAGCCTAGACCAACCTGTTCCACCGCCGGATGGCTCTTCTCCTGGCTGTGGGAGTCTTCACATTCCACCCAATGGGGGTGCGTAAAAATGAGTGTGGGCTCCCAGACCGAGAAAGGCAATGGTGAAAAAACAAATTTAAAAATTAACCTTTCCTTCTGAGAAACGATATCAGTACAACAAGAAAAGCCTGTTCCAAAAACCAAAGGCCTGTGCAGGGTCTAGTCCACAGCGGTCATAACAGGGAGCGACCCTGCCCTCTGAGGGCGTGGCAGCCTGCTCCTCATCCTCCATCAGGCCACACCCCTCCCAGATGTTGCCGGAGGCTACGGCCCCGCCTCCTGAGGCAGGTGCCAATCAGGACAGGCCCACTTGCAGTCCCACCTGGGCGCGGATTCCGGTGATCTCCTGTCACTTGACAGTGCCTGCAGAGGTGTGTGCGGCGCTACTGCCCGTTTCCATCACCCAAAGGCGGAAGAAATGCAGACTGTCCCGTAAACAACCAGCCAGGCACATGGTTTACCTGCTGGCAAAGTGCATGCCAGATCTGACTGCACACACGTACCTTCGATTTTTCCGAAAGATGCAAGGTCTCAATAATGTACAACCACTGTTTCCCCCACGGCTGTTCAACTCCACAGTTTCACACGTTTCTGCTCTCTGTCCCAAACCGTGGGAACCCAAGAGTCCAACGCTTTCATGGTATCTAGACTCCTTTTTAATTTTATGGAATCGTTCCTGGAGCAGACATGCTGCAGTGTTTTGAAGGAAAGGAAATAGGCATAATATCTGATGCCTCAGAACACGAGAACTTTGATAACACTCTCATTATTATACAGGGTGACATAGTCCAGGACCATAAGGAGATTAGATTGTGTTAGTTGGAGGCCAGATTGTTCCACCATTTGGATTCAGGGATTGGGGAATTCATTCATTTCTCAAATGTTATTAGAAACGGGCCTGTAATGTGATTAGGTCTGGGCAGTGGACACAGGCAAATAAGGTTCTGACCCTCCCCCAAGAACTTACAGTCAAATGGACAACAGAGATACCTGAATTATAGATGACCATGTTGCACGGCATGCTACAGGAGAAAGAAATACAATTAAGTGACTTCCCAAAGGATCTCTGTCAAATCAGTGATGTCACCAAAGCTGGGGAAAAACTCTCTGATCTAACATATTCTAACACATCTTTGTCGAAAGTGTCCAATCACACTGTTGTGGAGACATACTGAAAGTGAATGCAGCAAGAAGCCAAGATGAAAAGACGTTAGAGAAAAAAAAAAGTCAGCAGAGGAAGTCCAAGACCAGCTATGAAGTAACAGTGAGGAAGATGGCACCTGAAATAAGGAGTCAGCTCCAGGTCATGTCATGCTGGGCTGGATTGTAAGGGACCTTGTGTCTGATAGAGGGTTTGGGGGTTGGTTTTACTCTTACCAATCAAATTACCTGAGGAAATTTGAATTAAAAACCTCAGCTTTAAAGCATTTCATCATTAATTCATGCAATGTTCCTCTCTTATTTTATTTATTTTTCCTTTTTACCTCCAAACCTTAATTATATTCCCTTAACTTCACAGCACTTACTCTGATATGTTTAATATATCTTTAGCTATGCATGCATATTTTCTTGCAAAAGGTATATTATTTTATGTGAAAGTGTCTTTACAGAAATGGTAAGGTTCTATATGTCCTTTTCTGTTTCCTGTGTTTTCCCCCTTATCAGTGGCTTCTTAAAATTTCTCAATGTTGTGGTGGCTGGTCAGCTCAGTTGTTTAGAGAGTAGTGTTAATAAAATTTGTCAGTGTTGACACACCGTTGTCAGTTGTTTCTTACTGCTCTTTAGTATTCAACAGTGCACATCTTCCATATTTTCCTAATCCCTTTCTCTAGGAAATCTCTAGGAATCCCTTTCACCTAGCCTGCCTCCAACATCCCCTCCCTCAAGCAATCCCACGATAAAATCCTTATTGAGTTGTGGGAGAATTTACTTGGAATAAATATAGATTCCAGAGTTTTTCAAAGGTTATAGGGCATGCACAGCTTAATCTCGATGAAGCCAGATTGTTATCCTAAATGGTGGTACCTCTTTCCAGTTGATTCTCCCTCTAACAGTGTCCAAGAGTTCCATCTTCCACATTCTCAACTGCAACAGTAACTATCATTTTCTTTCTCATACTGATCATTCTTTTTTTTTGCAGTTTCTGACCAGGGCTGGGTTTGAACCCACCACCTCTGGCATATGGGGCTGGTGCCCTATCCCTTTGAGCCACAGGTGCCACCCCATACTGATCATTCTTAAAGTTTAGAGTAGATTCAATCAATAGGAGTTATCCAAGGCTCTTTACATCATGATAGCCAACAGAAAGGGGATGCTTTAGAAGAATTATACAGAAATGAATAATCTGGCTCACATCTTTTAAATGAAACATATATGTGTTCTCTGGGCATACTCTGAGATAGTCAACATTACAAATAACAAAATATTTTCTGCATATACTTTTTATTTTGCACAAATATCCCATTCAGTCTTTGCTCCCACCCTTCATGTTTGTTTAGTTCATACTGACTTGGCCTGCCTGAAGCATTATTTGACTTGGCTGTGGCCAGTGTTCACCATGGCCTGGTAATGGAGGGATGGCAAAGGGGGGTGGAGCTGCAAGACCAGAGTGTCCTGCTGAGCAGAAGGTTGGCTTCCCTAGATGAGCTGGGTCTTCCTGCCCATCTCCAGCTGTCATTCTGAGGGTTGGGTAGAATATTAAAATGACCATAAAAAAAAATCAGGGCGGTGCCTGTGGCTCAAAGGAGTAGGGTGCCGGCCCCATATGCTGGAGGTGGTGGGTTCAAACCCAGCCCTGGACAAAAACTGCAAAATAATAATAATAATAATAAAATAAAATGACCATAAGTGGGCAGCACCTGTGGCTCAGTGAGTAGGGCGCTGGCCCCATATACCAGGGGTGGCGGGTTCAAACCTGGCCAAACTATAACAAAAAATATAGCCAGGCATTGTGGCGGGTGCCTGTAATCCCAGCTACTCGAGAGGCTGAGGGAAAAGAATTGTCTAAGCCCGAGAGCTGGAGGTTGCTGTGAACTGTGACGCTACAGCACTCTACCAAGGGTGACATAATGAGACTCTGTCTCTAAAAAATAATAATAATAAAATAAAATAAAATGACATGACAATAAGTAATAACAATGAACATTTGTAGAGTACAGTGGACTCTTGCTACTCAAAGCGTGGTCCTGAGAGTACCAGTTCAGTTATGAGCTGAGATGCTGCATGAGAGAACGATCTTGGGGCTCAGCCCAGAACTACTGAATCAAAATATGCTATAAGCAAGATCCCCAAGGGATTCTATTCCCATTAGAGTTTGAGAAGCACTGCTTCAGTCTTTGTCAAATGTTTCACATAGATTGTCTTATTTAAAATCTTCTGGGCTCAGAGCCTGTGGCTCAAGCAGCTAAGGTGCCAGCCACATACACCTGAGCTGGTGGGTTCGAATCCAGCCAGGGCCCGCCAAACAACAATGACTATTGCAACCAAAATATAGCCGGGCGTTGTGGTAGGTGCTTGTACTCCCAGCTACGTGGGAGGCAGAGGCAAGAGAATCACTTGAGCCCAGGAATTGGAGGTTGTTATGAGCTATGATGTCACGGCGCTCTACCCAGGGCAACAGCTTGAGGCTCTGTCTCAAAAAAAACACACACAAAAAAACTTCTAAACACCCCTGATTTCCTTGAGTATACTTATGTAAATCCCGTGTTATAGCTGAGGAAACTGAGGCTGAGCAAGTTAAAGTAACTAGCCTAAAAATACCCAGAACAACCCCATGAAAACAGATTTCCAAACTGTCACGGTCATATTTCATTTAGACCCCTCCTCCCTGTGCCTCTTTTTTCTCACATTGAACGTTGGAGCCTCTCAGTCTTGTGGTCCTTAGGGATGCAAATTGCCTGCTTGAGACCAAGAAACCCTGCTCTTCAGCCTATTTCATTAACCTCTAACCAAACCTTAGCATTTTTTTGTGTGCCATAACTATAGAAAACAAACCACAGTAGGATTGGCAGGACCTATGACTCTATCACTAACAAAAATTGCATTACAACTGTTACACATCCAAAATTTCATGCTTAGAACTTCAATATTATTTCTTATTAGACCTACACTAGATTTTGTTATTAAATATATTAATAGAGAAACACTAAAGTGGCAAATTATCATTTTTTGACATTTCGATAACTACATTATCAACATAATGGTTTCCTTTACAGTCTTATGAATTTTTTTTTCTTTGAGACAGACTCTCATTCTGGCTAGAGTGCATAGCCACAGTCACAGCTCACTGCAGCCTCGAACTCCTGAGCTCAAGCAATGTCACCTCCTGCCTCAGCCTCCTGAGTAGCTGGTACACACCACCATGCCTAGCTAATTTTTCTTATTTTTTGTGGAGACCAGGTCTCACTGTGTCACCCAGGCTTGTCTCAGACTTCCAGCCTCAAATAAATCTCCCACCTTGGCCTCCCAAAGTGCTGGGATTACAGGCTTAAGTTACTGTGTCTGGCTGAATTTCATTTCATGAACTTTAAAAGCATTATTTTGAGAAGTAGTTCACAGGCTTCCTTCTTTAAACTGTAAAAGGGCCATTTCAGATTCTGAAACCTTCATTACATCCTCCAGTCAGTTTCTGGTTATTGTTTTTGGGATGGTTTTTGTCACCCTCGTATTTGTTTTATAAGTAGTATCTGTGATCAGCAGCAACATAGCACATAAAACCAAAAGGGCCTATGTACTTGTCCTCAGGAGAGATACAAAGGGTTTTCTGAGAAGACTGCATTCCATTGCACAGCCCGGTGTGGTGGAAGCTTAAGACTCTCAGGGGAGAGCACACGCGACCTTGCCTCCTCCTGGAAGATCTTTTCCAGTTTTGGAAGATCTTCTCCACTTTCAGAAGATTTCTATTAAAAATGCCATGTTGGGTGTGGTGGCTCAGGCTTGTAATCCTAACACTCTGGGAGGCCAAGGTGGGTGGATTGCCTGAGCTCACAGGTTCGAGACCAGCCTGAGCAGGAGTGAGACCCCGTCTCTAAAAACAGCTGGGAATTGTGGCAGGAGCCTGTACTCCCAGCTATTCAGGAGGCTGAGATAAGAGAATCATTTGAACCCAAGAGTTTGAGATTGCTATGAGCTATGATGGCACAGCACTCTACCCAGGGCAACAAGTGAAACTGTCTCAAAAAAAAAAAAAAAAAAAGGAAAAAATGCCACGTGCGTTCCATGTTTCCTTGTCCTTATACGGATTTACGTTATAATCTTGATTATGATCCACGGAGAAACTGGGATATGTTTGGTCTTCAAAAAAGGAACACTCTCCTGGGCCGGTTGTGGTGGCTCATCCTGTAATCCCAGCACTCTGGGAGTCTGAGGTGGGTGGATCACCTGAGCTCATGACTTTGAGGCGAGCCTAAGCCAAAGACCTCATCTCATTTATTTTTTTGCAGTTTTTGGGCAGGGCTGGGTTTGAACCTGCCACCTTCAGCATATGGGCCAGCACCCTATTCCTTTGAGCCACAGGAGCTGTTCATAGTCTCTAAAAAAAGTAGCTGGGCATTGTGGAGGGTCTGTAGTCCCAGCTACTTGGGAGGCTGAGGCAAGAGAATCGCTTGAGCCCAAGAGTTTGAGGTTGCTGTGAGCTGTGATGCCACGGCACTATACCAAAGGCGGCAAAGTGAGACTGTCTCAAAAAAAAAAAAAAAAAGAAACACTCTCCTTTTATACTCTTGACATCGGGCAAGATTACAGAATTCTGAACTGGTAAAAATGAGTAACTGAGACTGTCCAGAAAAAAATGCAAGCTCATATTTTTTTGTTTGTTTTTGTTTTTTTTGTTTTTTTTTTTGAGACAGAGCCTCAAGCTGTCACCCGGGGTAGAGTGCTGTGGCATCACAGCTCACAGCAACCTCCAACTCCTGGGCTCAAGCGATTCTCCTCCCTCCGCCTCCCAAGTAGCTGGGACTACAGGCACTCACCACAACATCCGGCTATTTTTTTGGTTGCAGCCGTCATTGGAAGCTCATATTTTTAAGAAGCAATAAAGGTCAAGGCACAGGGCGGCGCCTGTGGCTCAGTGAGTAGAGCACTGGCCCCATATACTGAGGATGGTGAGTTCGAACCTGGCTCCAGGCAAACTGCAACAAAAAAATAGCCAGGCGTTGTGGTGGGAGCCTGTAGTCCCAGCTACTCGGGAGGCTGAGGCAAGAGAATCACCTAAGCCCAAGAGCTGGAGGTTGCTGTGAGCTGTGACGCTACAGCACTCTACCAAGGGAGACAAAAGGTGACAAAGTGAGACTCTGTCTCTCAAAAAAAAAAAAAAAAAAAGAAAGGCAAGGCACAGTGGCTCACCTAATTCTAGCTCTTTGAGAGGCTAAGGAGAGAGGTAGACTTGAGTTCAGGAGTCCAAGTTTACAGTGAGCTTTGATCACACCACTGCACTCTAGCTTGGGTGACAGAGCAAGACCCTCTTAAAAACAAAAACGAAAACGAAGCAGTAAAATCTTTACCTTTATAATTATTGATGTGCAGAGAGATGTTTGCGATAGATTAAGTGAAAAAAGAGGGCAGGTTACAAAATAGGAAATTTTATAATATAGAGAAAAAGAAGTGAGAAGGCAGGACAGAAGAAAAAGTCTGAAAGTATATACACCAAAATATTAACAGAGGTTAATTCTGGGTAGTGAGATTATAGGAGATTTTGATCTTTTTATTTCTTTTCATTTATTTTATTTAATTAATTAATGTATTTATTTATTTATTGCAGTTTTTGGCCAGGGCTGGGTTTGAACCTGCCACCTCTGACATATGGAGCCGGCACCCTTCCCCTTTGAGCCACAGACACCACCTCATTTATTTTATTTATTTATTTATTTATTTATTTATTTATTTATTTATTTATTTTGAGACAGTCTCAAGTTGTTTCTCTGGGTAGAGTGCTGTGGTGTCACAGCTCACAGCAACCTCAAACTCTTGGGTTCAAGCTATTCTCTTGCCTCAGCCTCCCAAGTAGTTGGGACTACAAGTGCTGCCACAACGCCTGGCTATTTTTTGTTGCAGTTGTCATTGTTACTGTTAGCTGGCCTGGGCTGGGTTTGAACCCACCAGCCTTGGTGCATGTGTCTGGTGCCATAACCACTGTGTTATAGGCGCAAAGCCTGCATATTTTATTTATGTATGTATTAATTAGTCCAAGTCTCACTCTGTTGCCATGGGTAGAGTGCCATGGCATCATAGCTCACAGCAACCTCAAATTCTCAGGCTCAAGTGATCCTCCTGCCTCAGCCTTCCAAGCAGCTGAGACTATAGGTGTCTGCATGCCTGGCTAGTTTTTTCCATTTTTGGTAGAATCAGGGTCTTGCTCTTGCTCAGGCTGGTCTCTAACTCCTGCGCTCAGGCTATCCACCCGCCTTGGCCTCCCAGAGTGCTAGGATTGTAGGCATGACCCACCACACTGGTTTGTTTATTTATTTATTTATTTTTGAGACAGTCTCCCTCTGTTGCCCCAGACTAGAATTCTGTGGTGTTAGTCTAGCTCACAGCTACCTCAGACTTCTGGGTTCAAGTGATCCTCCTGCCTCAGCCCCCCTGAGTAGTTGGGACAACAGGTACCCACCATGACACCGTGCTAATTTGTCTATTTTTAGTAGAGGGAGAGTCTCACTTTTGTTCAGGTTGGTCTCAAACTCTTGAGCTCAAGTGATCCTCTTGCTTTCACCTTCCAGAGTGGTAGAATTACAGGCATGAGCCACTAAGCTTGGCACTGTATTTTTTATGATCAGCATATTTTACTTATGTTAAAAAGAAAAGCAGTACGGCTGTTTTCATTTTGCAAAAATAAAAATGTTAACTGTATGTACTATTATTGGAAACTTGCAGAGCCACTTAGCCATGTACTGGCTTCTCACCTCTTGGGGAAATAAAGGGAGCAAATGTAGAGTGAAGGAATTTAATTATTTGTACCAAAAAATCCCTAAGGTAAAGTGTTACACCATGAAATTTATATAGTGGGTCAAATTAGGGCCTCCCTATTTATAGTGAACAAGCAGCAATTGGTGTGAGGTAGGCAGTCAGTCAAGGTAAACTCCTTTTCTTCCTATTACACATTGATTTCCATCTCAGCGAGCTCCCAGGAGTGCTTGTTGGTGGGTGGGATATTTTTCTTTCAGATATCCATATTTCTCCTTTCTTTCTTTTTTTTTTTAATTATTTATTTTTATTGTTAAATCATAGCTGTGTACATTAGTGCAATCAAGGAGTACAATGTGCTGGTTTCATATACAATCTGAAATATTCTCATCAAACTGTTCAACGTAGCCTTCATGGCATTTTCTTAGT